>PVJH01011670.1:0-18824 GCA_004026705.1 Nesogale talazaci | reverse complement strand
TATTGTTCTTACATGTCTACCTAGATAAGAAAGGCAGGGTAAATAATCCTAAGAAGAAAGCAACAGAGCCAACAGTTCCAGGGCAGACGAGTGAGTGGGAGAAGTGGGGGATGGGAAAGGGAGAGCCAACATACCCAGGGACAAGGGGACAACAGATGCTCTAAAATTGATGGTGAGGAGGGTGTGGCATGCTTGGTGGGGCTTGATCAACTATACGGTAGCCCAGAGGAATTACAGAAGGTAGAATGAAGTTTGAACGAGTTAGTGAGACAAGAGGAACAATACAGGAAATAGATGAAGGAGGTAGTGGGCAGAGAACATTTATGGAGGTATCAATACAGGCAGGTACATATATAAATTTATTTATATGTAACGATAGAGAAATGCATCTATGCACATATATTTATATGTTAAGTATAAAGGTAGCAGATAGACATTGGGCCTCTGCTCAAGTACTCTATCAACACAAGAACACTTTGACCTAATAATCTGGCATTCCTTGATGCTCACTTTCGTGACAGGATCATTGAAGACAAAATGTGGTGGCTGAGTCCTGGTGGCTTAGTGATCGTTTGTGGGACTGCAGTCCACAGGGTGGGCAGTTCAAATCCAGCAGCAGCTCTCCAGAAGCAAGGCTGGTCTTGCTACTTCCACCAGGCCAGTGATGCCTCTAAATAAATAAACAAATACGGTGAAGAAAGTTTAGGGTGCCTACCTATTAAAAGATATAACATCTGGGGTCTTAAAGTCTGGAAGATAAGCAAGCAGCCATCTAACTGAGAAACAAAAAACCCATATGGAATAAGTCCACTGGCCAGTGCAAGGATGAGGTCTCCATGGGTATCTGGATAGGCACCTGGCATCAAAGACCCAGAATAACCAATCATGTTGATGTGAGTGAGGGCAAAGGTAGACTGGAGACGCTAAGTCCATCTGTAGACAATTGGACATTCCCTTAAAGAAGGGTCACAAGGATGGGAGAAGCCTGCCAGGATGCTGTATAACATTGATGAAATATACAAATTTCCTTTCATTCTTTAATATCCCATGCCCTCCCCAACCCCATTATCACGACCCTAATTCTACCTTACAGTTATACCAGAGCATGTCCATTGGCACAGACAAGAGCTCATAACACAGGGAATTCTGGAAAGATTAACCCCTCAGGACCAAGAGTGAGAGTAGCAGACCTGAGAGGAAGGGGAAAGTGGGGGGAGAAGTGTGGAACCGTTCACAATGATAGATGCATAAACCCAACCCCACCTCCAGTCCCCAGGGAAGGAACAACAGAACGGTGGGTGAGGGGAGACAGCAGTCCATGTATATCATAAAAATAATAATTTATAAATTATTAAGGGTACATGAGGAAGGGAGTTTGAAGAAAGGATGTAGGTAAAAGAAGAGCTGATACCTAGACCTCAAGTAGAAAGAAAATACATTGAAATAATAATGGTAACATATGTACGAATGTGCTTGATACAATGGATGAATGTAATGATTGTTATAAGAACTGCAATAATTCCTGGTAAAATGCTTTCTAAAAAAAGAAAGAAAGAAAATTATGATAGTAACACATATGTTTTTAAAAGTTCAAATTGAACTTGAAGAAAATCAAAGTACATCTAAGAAAGACAAAGTATCACCATGAATAGAACCTGATTGAATTGAGTGAGCATCACAGAAATAGATTTGTTGCACTAAACATTAATAACAGGACAGTAGAACTATGTGAATGAAATTAATGGTAACGTAGCCAACAAAAGAAATTGATTATGAGAATGAACAAAATTAAAATAAGATACCAGAATGAAAGAAGAAATGTGGATCTGGCTTTTGTGTTCAAGTAGCTAAAATAAACAGAAGTAATGATTTTAAAAGCAAAACACTATAAGCCAGGAAAGTGAGAGGATAGCGGAGGGAGCAGGGCACTAATTCACCCAGGGAATGAGCCCACAGAAGCTGGAGTGGGCGTGCAGATCTGACTATGCAATCCCCAACTGTGAGGACAGTGAAGACCCATGGAAGGAAGCGTGAAAAGAGAGAGCAACAGGACCGGCCATAACCAGAGCCAGACTGACTCTCTCAATGAAAATGCGTGTGGTGGAGAACAGGTTGTGGAGAGTGACCAGCATGGCACACCCTCATGGAGACAGGTGGAAATGGAGGAAGAGAAAGAGCGCCGGTCTGGTCCCCTTACTGCCCCGATCCCTGCCCACGATGCTCACAGGACTAGGCTCCTGCCAGGACCTAAGCCACAGCAGGGGACTGGGCAAACAACAGGGCTTGTCACACCCTAAAGACAGCAACAGAGGACATTTCAGGGGGCCACAAGGTGGAGAAGCAAGGCAGTCTAAGTCCTCAAAATGGACTGAATCAAGAAGGGAACACTACTGCGAGGACAGTTGGGAGGTGAGAACGCCTGGATCAATGGTTCCTGGTGGACATGAGGAAAGGAGGTGAGGAAGGGGAGCATGGACAGACTCAGGGATGGGGGAACAACATGTGTTCCACAATCAGTGGTGAGGAGGGTGTGGGAGGCCTAGTAGGGCTGAAGTAAGGGTAATATAACAGATAGGAAGTTCTAAAAGTCAAATGAAGGCTGAGCATCATGGTGGGACAGGAGGAAGGCAGAAGGAAATGGAGAAAGGAATGAGAAGGCAAAGAGCACTTGTAGAGGCCTAAACACAGGCATGTATATATGTAAATATAATTATCAATGATAAGGTGCAAATAAATTCAAGTACATATAGTTACAGTTCAAGTACATATAGTTACATATACTAAGGCAGCAACTGGACCTTGGGCCCCCATCCAGACACTCCTACAATGCAAGAGCACTTTGTTCTATGAATCTGGTATCCCATGATGCTCACTGACCCCATACCATCACTGAAGTCAAATAGGTGCATAAGTAAATGTGGTGAAGAAAACTAATGGCACCCAGATATCAAAGGATACAGAGGCTGGGGTCTCAAATCCTGAAGATAAACAAACGGCTAACTAGCTGAGAACTATCCAAGCCCACCCCAGTCAGTGTGGCTGTGAGATGTTGAAAGGATTAGGTCTCAAGCATCAAATAGGAAAAAACCTTATCACTGTGTGTGCACCTTCCAGAGATGATCACTGAGGAAGGTGGGGACATGAGCAAGAGTGGTGAAAATAGCTGATGGTACCCGGCTATCAAAAGATATAATTCCTGAGGTCTTAATGGCTTGAGGATGACCAAACAGAGCAAAAAGCTCACCATAGAAGAAGTATACAAGTCTGTGCAACCATGAAGAGTGGAAAGAACCAGGTATCAGGCATGAAAGAACAAAAATCATATCATTATGTGCCCGCCCTCCCAACATGATCGCTGAGGACAAAAGGGTGCAGAGGCAGACAGAGCTGAGGAAACTGATGGTGCCCAGCCACAAAAGGATAAAGTAGCTGGGATCTTAAAGGCTTGAAGGTGAACAAGTGGCCATACAGTGCAGAAGCAGCAAGGTCCACATGGAAGAAGCAAACCAAACTGTGTGATCACGAGGGGTTGAAGGGAACAGATATCAAACATCAAAGAACCAGAATTCAAACCAATAAAAATGAGGGGAAGAGCAGGGTGGGGTCCCAAGGCCCACTTGTGGGCAATTAGATACCCACTTACAGGGGAGTTACAGGGAGGAGATGGGCCAGTCAAGGTGCAGTGAGATAGCAATGAAGCATACAGCTTTCCTCTAGTTCCTGAAGGCTTCCTACCCACAACTATCATGGATCCAAATCTATCTTGAAAATTCAGCTTAACTGGAGGAGGTACACTGGCAGAGATGAGAATGGGAAATATAGGGAGCCCAGGGCAGATGAACCTTTCGGAGCCAGTGGTGAGAGTGGAGCTACTGAATTATTCTCTCTCTGCCAGAAATGTAAAATTAAGATTGATTTACTGATCTATGAAACATTTTAAACAATGAATGCCTTTCTTCTTTATTTAGAAACATGATCAGAATATTATATTAGAGAAATAAAAATTCATGCTAAAAGTATAACAACATATAGATTTTAAATATAAAACTTGATATTCATTTATATATGACTGACCCTAAATATATATATTGCGTTTCTAAACTCTGATCAGGTGAAGTAATGAGCTTGGTTATAAATGGTCTCTGAAGACATTATCAACTAAATTGACGCACAGCTGTACTGATCCAGTTGGTGACATCAGAGTAAAAAAAGAAAAGGTTGAATTGTCAAGAATTTTGTCTTCCTTGGATATACCATCAATTTTTATGAAAGCAGCAGGCAAAATCTCAAAAGCCACATCACACTAGATAAATCTGCTTCACGAGATCTCTAGGCAAGTAAGAGTTACGGTACACCTAATTCAGGCCATGGTGTTTTCAGTTGCCTGAAATACATGTGAAGTTGGGAGCATCTAGTGCGTTGGAATTGTAGTGCTGGAGAAGAATATTGAACATCTCATGGGCTGAAAAAAGGACAATCAAGGATGGTGAGACTTCTCTTGTATTTTAACATGTTTTCAGGAGAGACCAATCCCTGGAGAAGGAAGCCATGCTTGGTACAGGATAGGGTAAATAAGAAGGTTCTCAAGAAAGGTGGGGTGACAAAGTAGAAGCAACAATGGACCCAAACATGAGAACACTTGTGAAGCCATCAAAGGTCCAAGCAGTACTTCTGCATGTTGCACATAGGTTCATTGTGAGTTGAAACCAACCCAATGCCACCTAACACTACCAGCAAGAACAGCCATGCTTTGTTTTACCACTTGACTCTTCCTGTCGTAAGCATTGTTTATGGATCCAAGACAAATCTCTTGAAAATCTCAAACTTGTCTTTATCATGATGCTGCCTATTGCCCCAGCTGTGAGGATTTTGGTCTTTTTTACGAAGGCTGTAATTCTTGATATTCATCAGCAAATGCTTAGCGTCCTCCTCACTTTCAGCATGCAAGGCCATGTCATTTGCATATCACAGGTTGTTAGCAATCTTTCTCCAATCTTGATGCCACATTCTTTTTCACATGTTTCACATTATGTGATGATTGCTGCTTACTATGCAGTATAAGTAGTTGTGGTGAGAGAATAACATCCTGATATCCACCTATCCTATATCCGACAATATGTTGTTGCTAATTATGAAACTTTCATAATCTGACAGTTTTCTGCAGCTATTTATATGTTTCCAATGGTTAATTCTTGGAAATGGACAGCTATTTAGTTCTTTGTAGTCAGTTTTTTGTCTGTAACGTCTGCTGACTCTTGTAGACCTCGGGTGACCCTACTGACATTTGAAATATCATTGACATAGATTTCACCTTCAATCCAGCAAGGAAACCACTACAGTATGACAAACTTATAGATTAATGATGAAACTGCAGGTGTAAAGCCTAGATTTTACAATAGATTGCAAAATAGAGGACCATGTCTAGAACGGTCATATCAAATAATCAGCTACACTGCAAATACCTAATATTATTGAGTCCTACTACCCATGAACATAGTGTATTTCTAATTTATTTTCATATTTTATTCCTTTCACCCATTTAAAAATGTCAGTATCCTAAGCCCAGATATTTTTTAGGAGGAGGGGCATCACTGCCCCTGGTGGGAGTAGGAGGTCCAGCCTTGCTCCTGGAGAGCTGCTACTAAACTGCCAAACCAGTGGGCCCCAGTGCCACACTCAACCACTACGCCACCGGGGCTCAGCCCCCAGATATTTTGGTTAGATTTATACTTCTTTTGTTTAATTAGTAGAGTTCTACATGTGTTGTTAATTTTTAAAATCCAAATTCCAAATTTCTAGTGTGAGATATAGCAGAGGTTCTCAACCTTTGAGTCACAACCCCTTTGGAGGTTGAACAACCCTTTCAGAGGGGTCGCTTGATTCACAACAGTAGCAAAGTTACAATGATGAAGTAGAAATGAAAATAACCATATGGTTAGGGACTTATTGCAATATGGGGAACTGTATTAAAGGGTGGCGACATTAGGAAATTTGAAATCCACTGATATGTAGGAATGTACTTGATTTTTTTTATATTGATCTAATCCTGTGAATTTGATAAATTCAGATTTGGAGCTGTTTGCAAATTATTTGCGATTTCCACATGAACAATAATGTGATCTACAAACTTTTATTTATGAGTTTCCAATCTCTCTGAGCATAATTTTTATCTTTTGATTTCCATTATAATGTTTTTTTTTCAACTCAGCACTTTTATTTCATCACTTTCATAGTTGTTGTAGCTTCTTTACATTCAAGAGCACATTTTAGTGTTCATTTCAATGTCCAATTTTGCCTTTTCTTTCTTTCCTCTCATTATAAGAATCTTTTGCTTTTTTCATGTGTACTATTTTTCATGCCATCCTACAACTCGGTATTTGGGGATTCTTATTTAATGTATAGAATCTGCTTATGAGATGGTCTCTAAAATAAGGTAAGGCATAATCTAGGTGATATCTTAGCTCTTATGGTCATTTTGTTTTTCTCCAGCTTAGACCTGAACTTAAATTTGTGTAGTTGTTGGTCTGTTTCATAGCCTTCTGTTCTTGTTTTGATTGATAATATTGATGTGGTTCACCATGGTTCATAGCTATATTTCATCTGTTTCTTCTATATTCCATCTGATAAGTCTTCACTTATGTTATTGAGAAAAGGTATTTTTAATGAATAAGTCATTGTGATAAGAGTTGCATGACCCCCCCCAACAAAATGATTTTTAAAAATGAATAAGTCATTGGTCATGCACCATTTCTCCATGAGGTGTTCTGTGTCATTTCTATCACCAGGACTATAGTTTTCAACTACTGATCCTTTTTCTTTATTGCTTTTGCATTCTAATCAAAAGTAATAGTAAATAACAATTGATTTCATATTTGATCAATTGATGCTGCAGAAGTGCCTAGGATTTTAAAATTCCCTCATGATTAGCTTACTCTTTGAGTGGATAAATTTGAACAATAAACACATGCTAACCTTTTTGTGAATATATGGTTATTGTCCTTTTACAATATACTTCAAAAATAGACATTGAAACATTTTGGGGCTCCATTTTTGTGACCAGAAATGTGACACTTTGATCTAGATCTTGTCATTCCTTGATTACTGAATACATATTCCCCAGATTAAAATTGCCTACCAGTCCATGTTCACTCACTAATGCCCAGTATATTTATTTTTATGCTATTTCATCTCCAAGATTTCCCATTTTACTAGATTTATATTTTGTACATCCCAATTCTGATTATTTGTGAATATTTTTGGCTATTTCTTTTCATTTTGAGCTATGACACCTCAGTAAAAGAAGTTTGCAAAAACTTTGTTCTATCCATGTCTTTAAGGTCAACTCTATGTTAGGAGGCAGCTCTTCCCCAGTTGTATCTGGATTGTCTTCCAGCCCATGGGACTTCTTTTCTGGAACTCTACTAGGCAATGGTCCACTGCTATCATAAGATTTTTATTAGCTAGTTTTTCAGAAGTCGCCCACCTCCTTCTTCCTCCTAGTCTATGTCAGTCTGGAATCTCTTCTGAAACCTGCCTGCCAACCATGGCTGTCTACAATCCATGGGACTGTTGATCTTAGCATATTGTTAGAATAGCTTCTAGTATGGCAACACAAGCAAACCACCACAATATGACAAAAGGTAGTGGCAGACCATAGGTATTCTTGATATGAACTCTTTTTAATTTCAATTACATTTAAATTATTGTAGGTGATACATGCTAAAATTAAGCATATGTGGACAGCTAGATCTAGCCTGATTTTAAAAATGTTAGCTTTAAAAGTGAGACACATTGAGCAGTGGATGATATGGCAAAATAATGATAATTTGTAAATTATTAAGGGTCAATGGGGGAGGGAAAGGGGGAAAGGAGGGGAAATATGGGGAGGTGATACTAGGGGCCAAAGTGGAAGGATGATGTTTTGACAATGATGATGTCAATGAATGTGTAAATTTGGTCTGCATACAATTGATGTATGTATTGGTGTATTAGTTCGAGTAAACTAGAGAAACAAACTCACAGACATGCATATGGATATTAGGGTGCGGTTTATATACAAGAGGAATAGAACACTAAGAAAGCATCCCAACCCAGTCCAATTCAAAGTCATAAGTCCGATATTAACCCATATGCCTGATAACAGTCTATAAAGTCTCCCTCCGATTCATGAAGTCACAGGCCAATGGATGCAGAATCCCGGCGCTGGCAGAAGTCTCCCCATGGCTCCTCACTTCCAGGGCTCAGGGTCCATCAACAGCATTCAGTGGTGGTAGAGGAAACTCAGTGCTGGCAAGGCTGTCCAGGTGTCTTCTCCAGTTTCAGAGATCCAGTTCCATCAGGGCAAAGCCATGTGGCTTCTCTGGCTTCTTCAGCTCCTCAGGTGCTGCCATCTTGTCTTATCCATGATTCATCATCTCTGAGACTAACTTCCAATAATTGGGGAGATAGCTTCTCATCTTCACGAGGGAAATATTGTGAGATTTCCCAGAAGTCTCAGGAGAAAGCCATGCCCACACGGAGGCCTCATTGGCTACTCAATGGCTAGCTCCAGATTAACAGACTAGACTCCACCACTACATCTCAACCATGAAATTAACATAAGCATATAACCGCCACAATTGGTTATGACAAAAGTTGTATGAGCCCCCAATAAAATGATTTTAAATATTAATAATAATTAGATCTATTTAAAACTTTCAAATTGTTTATGCTTTTTTTCTGGTAGAAAAAAAAAATGACTTACTACTGACCTCAATGGAGAAGAGACATTTGTCAAAGTATTTGGCTAAAAATGAATAGTCATTGTGACATAATATCATGTCAATATGGTATATAAAAGTGTAGGACTGTCAATCAGTTCACAGCCTGATATGCCACCACCTTATAGATATGACTGTCTTATAAGGAATGGCCTAGGGATATCTCTCTCTCTCTCTCCCTCCCTCCCTCTGTCTGTCTTCCCCTTCCTGTTGGGGAGCCATGCTTGGACCTGTCAGGGCCCTGGAGAAGTGTTCAATGCCATTGGACCCATGGAACATTTTACCCAACAGTGTAGTGATATTGCAATGATATGCAGTGATATTCCTGCATTCTGCATTTCTGCATGAGACTTCGTGAGTCTGAAGAGAGACCTATGCACTAGTATTGGACTTCTGGACTGGAGTTGGACTATGCTGGGATGTTTTGCTGTATATAATTACTTCTTGATATAAAGCTCTTTCTTACACATAGATGAGAGTCATTTGAGTTGTTTCTCTCATCAACCTGGCCTAACAGTAATTAACCTATGATTTATTTTTTATCCCTTTATATTTTAAGGTACACTTCACTCTACTAATTAACAATTCTATTAATCTACTGCTTAAGAACTCATCATGATTTTCTAGCACACATCATAATCATGGAGACTATTTTAGGTACATACATTTAAATATCTGAGTCACTTGCATCTCATAATTATTATTATACTTTTATTACAAAGCGAATCCAAGTGTTACTATTGAAGATTTAGTTCACACATGAGTAAGTTTTTATCCAAGGAAAATATTTCAAAATATGCAGTTTTAATGAGACAAGCTCTCTAGGTAGTTCAGTTACTTGTTTTTGTTTCGATGGAGCTCTTTTCTAAAAATCAAAAGGTTAATTTTTGTATCAGGAAAGAAAAATGATTTTGACGTCAAGGTTCATATGATAAATAAATAAATAAATAATGAAAATTCAAATGTGAATATTTACAAAACTGTGAAACTTTGTAACTATTTTGAAGGACTGCTTCTTACACTAAAATAACTATTTTACATAGATTGGGCATTTTAAACGAAGTCTATAAGACATCAATGATGAGCCACAAGAAGAAAATCCGTCAAACTAGATGAATGGTGACAGTATTGGGAGAGAGCTGCGGAATGACCATTGATGCAATAGCTGCTAAAGTTGGTATCTCCAATGGTTTGACATTTTACATTTTCAATGAGTAAATTCGCCCCTGCAAAAGTTTGGTTTAGTACAGATCAAGTAGGTCAAAGAATCATTCCACAATTTCATAGTTAATGAAAAGTTTATAGAAAAAAATGTAACAGTATGAGTCTTGGATTTATCAATGTGATGCAAAAAATAGATCTAATGAAAGGTGTGGTGATGTAAGGGGATTCTCTGGACTAGAAAGATTCTTGCGTGGGGATTAGTTCAAAATGGTTTATTTCTTTCAGTAATTTTAATATCTCAAAAGATGTAAAAATATTATAAAGATGCTTTCAATGGTGAGAAAGCAAGCCAGAGTTATGTAGAAGTATTTTTATCCCATCTTAACAATGAATCCACGTATTTTTCTAGGATAGCAAGAACTATCCTATGCTATCCACCTTTCAGATCTGATTTTGCTCCTTCAGAATTTGTTTTATTTTCTATACTCAAATAACATTTAAAATAGAAATGCTTTGAGTACCTCTACGATGCAAAAATTAGCATTTTGATGAGATGTAGATAGAGGAAGGCAGATTTCATCTAGGAAAGGTTACCATTCACTCACTACTGACATTCAGTGAGTGTCTGTTCTTCATGATCCTACAGAGGGTTTCTGGGGTTATGCATATTTGTGGGTGCTTGACACCTCACCCAGGGAGCTGCTTGTCATTTTGAACAGTGAACTGGCAGTGAGCAGACCCACTAGTAACCCAGTATGACACCAGGACCTCACAGATGGAAGCATGGCTGCCAGAAGTCTATAAAGCTTCTATGAAGCTAATGTCTCTCAATCCTTCTTAATTTACCCTATTAGTGTTATTTAAAAAGGTAGATAGAGTTGCCCCTTTCTTATACTCTTTATCAGACGATGCTGTGCGCAATGCTCTGTCAAAGCTGGGTTTCTATTTACCTCTACATTTTATTCGTTTCTTCAGTTTGGGCCCTAATTCTTTCTTTCATCAGAGCAAATAACTGACTTCTCCTCTTTCATCTATCTCATTACAGTTATTTTTTTTAAAAAACATTGATTACCACTCTAGACTCTATCTAGTCTATAGCATGCAAAGCTTTTTACAGAAATTTGTGTATTCTGTGTGTTCTCATAAAGCACTTGTTTGGAAAACATGAATTTGATCCAAGCAGTTGGCATGTTACAGACCAAATTGAACTTAAGGGAAATTTTGTGTTATTGTATTCATGATTCCATCTGCTAAAATCAATCACTCAATAAGAAAACTGCAAAAAACAAAGGAAACTAGAAAAACTCAAAGAGATGGTTTTGACTGCAAGTGTAAAGGAAGTGGGGTTTCTGGCATTTCTTCTACCATGCAAAAGAGTGGATTCGAACTATCTATTTTATTATTAGTACTCAAGTGCAAATTATTTATCCAGGAACATCATCAATAAAATAGTTTTGATATTACATATCTTACATCATTTGGAGAGGGATGAAGGAGGGTGTAACCTGAATTTACTGCTTTATTTTCCATCCTATTAAATGTGATTCATTTCATAAAATGTATTTCATGTTCACTTATTTTTATTTAATTGTGTACATGGTATTGATACATTCTTCACAAATTCATTACAAACTTAAAATATTCAAAATATATTCTAAGAAAAGATGTAGAAAGTCAAGAATTATATCTATTTGTTATTTTGTGGATAGAAAATTATGCAGATTTATAGAAATGTATCATTTACTTTTATGGCTAGAAATCATTTTCCTTTTCATTGCTGAGTCATTTTCCACTTTTAAAAGATGAGAGAGTGATTTTTTTCAAGGTTTTTTATTTTGAATATCTGCTGTTTAAAAAGAGATTTACAGCATTCACATTTCAGAATATCCAAAGTCTCATTATTTCTCAACTCTTGGAGGATAAGCTTTGTTAATTAAGGTTAGTTATTGGAGAGAATTAGTACTTCATCATGTGTGCTCTTTAAGCTACCATGTCTTTTGGTATTAATACTTGTTATAATTTATTTACTTTGTATTATACAGCAAATCTATTGACCCTCCTATTTTCTGACTCGCTACCACATTCCAGTTGTACAAAATTGCAAAGAAGTCAGTTGGTTTCTTGAGAATTAAGTTATTCATTGTGAATTCAAAGCTGTTGATCACCTTCAAGTGGGGAGCTGGAAAAACCAATCATGTTCAGCACAGTGTGTCTGTCTTGAAAAAACTGTTCATCATCAGGTATATGTATTTGTTTTTCAGTGGTTGGTAGCTATTCTCTTTATCAAGCAAGCTGCACAGAAAGACAGACGCTCACACAGTTTCCTCTTGCCAACTCCATACATTGTTTGTCTTTAGCCTATTTCTCCTACCTGCATCTTCCCATCCTTGTCTCATTGGTCGCCACAATAAGCTAGATCTTTGATGATATGTGGCTGTGCATGTGGTTCCATTTGTCACAGAACTTTGTTCTCCAGATTCATTGGGTAACGAATTAATAAATTTTCTAGTACATTTTCTTTCAAAATTTGAATGACTGGTTCTGTGCCAATGTAGTGGTCTCGAATCATTTACTTCTTCTCTAAAAGAACTAGTTCAAACTATTAATTGTTATAATTATTAATATCCAATGTTGACATGTCATCAATTCTGACCCATGCTGTTGTCATTGGGCACCAAGAAGTCAGTTCTGACTCACAGTGGCCTGATGTACAATGAAATGAAACCCTACCCCGTCCAGTCCTCTCCTTACAATTATTATTATATTCGCATCTATCTTTACAGCCACCACGCCCATTTACCTTTGCTACTTTAAGATTGATAACAAGTTTCAAAGTCTCTTCTCATATTCATTTCTTTACTTTCTTTTCTGACTCATAACTACCCTATAGTAAGGTTTCTAATGACTTGCCAAGATTTTGAAGATCTGGAATTCTCATCCTTTGTTCATTGAGCAGTTGTGGGTTTGATTTGCTGACCGTGCAGTTAGCAGCTCTGAAAATATAATTAACGAGGGTTTGCTTAATTTACTTAACCTGCATATGTTTTGATGATTCATTTATGTAATTAGATGGTGTAAATTAGTGGAATGAAATAATGAGTAACAAATTGATATTAAGAGATATAAATGTTCTTTAGTACCAAGGGTGAAAAAGTTCTCTGTTGTTTTGAATACATACTCAGGAACATCGAGTTGCTGGAAAATCAATATGTTTGAAAAATAAGTGGAGAGTAACACAATGAGGTGGTTTGACACAATAATTATAACAAAAGACTCAAATATAGCAAGGATCCTCATGATGGTGCAGAATGGAAACACATTTTTGTTCTGTTATACTTGGGGTCTCCCTGAAAGGCATACCATTCAGAATTTTTGCTGTTCTTCAACTCAAAGGTATATTTAAGGAAGAAAATAAATAAATCCTTTGAAAATGCCCAAACTGCTACTTTTATGTGCTGTAAATCAAAGAGGATACAAATCTTTATGAAAGTGGCAAATAGATGAAAACATCACCTTGGTAATTACATATACATTCCTGGAAGATATACTAAGGGATAATATCTTCACATTTTAATATATTTACTCAATGTGGTTTCAATAATTTTGTGGTAATGTATATTGAACTGCCTCTTAAAAATTAGATCTCCTCAAAGTTAGTCTACTAGAATATCAACACCTCAACGCAGTAGATAGATTCTGACACAGAGTTCCATATATTGAATTCGGGAGACTCATTATTTCCAGAAGAAGGTAGGTTTCAAGTGGCAAGGGGGCTTGAAACATCTGCCTTCCAGTTCTGGCCCAGTGCCTAAGCAGTGTTCAACCAGGATGCCCATAAAACAGAGATCAACAGCAAGATACAGTAGTCTGCAGTGAAAGATTTGAAAATGTTTAAAATAGTCTATTAAGAACAAAGACATAAAAAAAGAACAAAGAGATCATCACAGAAGGTTTTCACATGAATTGACAAGCAGAACCTGACGTGTTCATTTAAGATAGCTTGCATAAAAGAATGAGGAACTCTAGCTTCATCATTTGTAAATTTTATTAGCCAATTTATTCTATTCATACTAGCCAAATAATACTAAATGTAATGATCAAATTTTAGAAGAGAGTTATCTTTTCAACTGGTGATCATATAAGTTTAGACCTTTAAAATTGTGTATATAAGATAACAGCATTTTTTTAATGAACATAGAGGCTATTTCCACAATGTTCTAATTTTCTTTTCTTATGACTTTTTAAAATGAAACAGTGAATAACCTATTTACAAAGGTAAAATTTTTCTCATTTTTCAAAATTTCTATTCTTAATAACATATTAGAAAGGACAGCTTTGTGATGCTTCAAAGTTATCACAGGCAAAAATAAATTTTCATTTTTAACACAGAATAGTATTGACCTTTACTTATCTTTTGTTTAGCATCTTTTGCATACAACTGCTTTTTGAAGGAATTCTGACTCCTTTTGCTCCAGAACATTTAATGACTGATTTTTTTTTTCACCCACAGAAATTTATAGGCAGGACTTTTTTTCATGGTGCTTCTTTGTTACCTTATGCTATCAGACTTTTAGTTAGCAACTAAGTTTTCGAGTAGTGGTACTTTTATATTACGCTGCCTTGCCAATGTTCTTAACTATCCCTTACCTTGCCTGGGTCCCATGTCAATTACTAGACTAGAGATTTTTTTGTGTGATATGTCAGAAAGAACATATTCTGCCATTACAGGGACACATGGGTGAGTCAGCAGAATTCATCTCAGTAAAATGCATTTGTTTTCAAGAGGAGTTCCTATATCAACCAACCCCTGCCCATATATATTCTAACCCCCCTCACAAAGATGGGATTATGTAGCTGTGTATTATGATCTAAAAACTGTCTTTTTATTCTCTAATGTGCACACACTCAGTCAATGAATATTTGCATTACATACATACATAAACACACACTTGCCTGTGTGCATATATAACATATATACATATATATTCTCCAAAGACAATGGTATTTCACACATATATACATTGCTATTTCATATCTGAAATAATGGAATGCTATTTTGTGTTCATGTAATTATAAATGCAAATTGTCAATATTTTACAATGAATGTTAACAAAATCTGATTTTCAGGCTGAGCCCTGGTGGTGTAGTGGTTGTGCTCGGGACTGCAGCCCACTGAGATAGAGGTTCAATTCCAGCTCGCAGGAGCAAAGACTGGGCCTCCTACTTCCACCACCAGAGAGCAGTGATGTCTAAAAAAAAAAAATCTGATTTTCAGGTCTCCATATTTGTAAGAAATGGAGCATTCTAAATTAAATAAGTTGTTTACATTTGTAAGTATTTTAGAGTTAAGAGAATTGCTTAATTGACCATCACTATGATGATTTTAAAATTAAATTTGGACCTTCTTGTCAGTAAAATGTGCCTACATAAAAAAGGATTTTATCATCACCAATGGAAATTTGAACAGCTTTCCTGGTCCACAAGGTTTGAAATATAGCATTTTTTTAAAAAAATGGAAAATGTCATCCTTAATTACTTACATATATTTAAACAAGTAAATAGTGTCAATGCTAGTGATATGAAAATATTTCTTTAGATATAAAGTGTAATGCATGGCTCTAAAGCTAAACAGTGACATTTTGTAAGTAGAGAAACAATAATTGACATTATTTTACAGGTAAAAGTTATTTTTACATGCTAAAATTGTATTGCACTGCATAATTGATTAAGCATGAGAACAATGAAGAATTTAATTGCGTGTAGCATTCTAATACACATATAGTACATGTGTATATATGTGTGTATACCCGTACAGGTTGGCTATAATATGTCAATGCAGAAAACATTGTCCATTTGTTATATAAGCATGAAAACTGCCATGTGAACTATGTTATATCTATGTATGACCTCTCTGTCAGTGGAAAGCGCCAGGAAGAGGGAGGGGAGTGTGGAGACTCTGGAACATGTCGGAGTGCTGCTCAAGCATGTTTTCTGGCTGTGCTGCTAGTGGAGCACTGATGACGCACTCCTGATTGCCATGGAAGTGGTCTAAACCCAGCAACCACTCCCTCCCTCACCCATGAATATCTACAGACACACAGATCGATAGATTCAGTCTTTCTCTGCCCCGTAGGGTCCCTTTGAGTCCGAATAGACTCAACAACAGGTTTGATTTGGATTTTTTTTCATAAAATACATTTTTGAACAGTACATGAAACAGATTCACTATTAGTTTCTTTTTTTTACAATTTTAATAAATCATTTTTGAAGGCTCTTATAGCTCTCCTAACTCCATACATCCATTTTGTCAGGCATATTTGTACATATGTTGCCATTATCCTTTTCAAAACATTTTTTTACTTCAGTTCTTGGTAGCAGACCCTCATTTTTTCCTCTCTCCCTCACCCTCCCACCGTCATGAGCCCTTCACAAATTAATAAATGACTATTAATATCATATTTTGCATCTCCCTTCATCCATGCTCTAACCGCTGATCACCACATGGTGGTGGGTGGTGGTAGGGGGAGGTGTTATAAGTCAATCATAGGTGATTGGTTGACCCGTTCTCCCTCCACTTTCCTTCTACTCTCATAGCATCACTTCTCCCATTACTGTTTCTGAGCAGTTTATCTGTCTTGGATTCCGTGTGTCAAGAGTTCTTGTCTGTACCAGTGCATGAGCTCTCCTTTGTGTACAGGAGATCTGGGGTCATGATAGTGGCAGGACGGAAGCATTAAAGGACTAGAGGTGTGTTGTATGGTTCGTCAGTGCTGTACTGTACCCTGGCTTGCTCATCCCTTGTCACCCTCTGTGAGGGGATGTTCCATTGTGTACACATGGGTGCTGGCTCTCACTATTAGCTTTTATAAAGTTGTTTAGAAATAAAATAATTACTCAAGGTTGCTCTCTTATAGACTTCTATATACTTCAAAGCAGATGAGGATTTCAAAGAGAAGTTGCAAAACCTTGTTGTGAAGTACATTTTAGCTGCATTTTTATTGTAATTGTATTGTGACACAGTCTTGTTTAACATCTACTAAACAGCTAGTTTTCCCTCTCACTGTTCAAAATCACTGCCATGATACCTTCCACCTGTCAGCGAGCATCTCCTTCGTCACAGCTCTTCCGGGACTCGCGATGGCTGCTCTTCTGGGATTCCATCTAACTAACTGGATGAACTTTGTTCGCTGAGAGAACAGAGGGCACATTTCAGGTAAAGATGGTTATGGTTGGTGCAATGGCTAAAGAGACACAAATATTAAGCATTGGATTTTGGGTTTGAAGACAAGCCTCTCTGAGTCCAAACACTCGTCTTTCTGACAGCTGGACCCCATTTGGTTTCTTCAACACACTTTGCTCTAGCATCCATGGCTTGAGTGATTTCTTAATGACAGTGAACATGAAGCAGGTCTTTGTCATAACTAATTGTTCTTAAATGGGGGCTACAATTATGTGAGCGCATAAAATGCATGCACAAAAGTAGGGTTTATTTATGTCTCTGGTGTACTTTAGATGTAGTATTATCGTTTTATGATAAAAATAATATAAATTATTCCCCTGGAGTATAAGGCAATTCTATTGAGGGTGTAATCAATGTAGCCAATGGAGTGAAATTTGGAACACTAGTGAGGAGTAGAAATTATAGATGTATAGGTCATCTTCAGACTGCAAAACATGAATTGTTGATTTGTCCAAATTAAACCCAAAGGGACCAAACTCTATTTGCACACACAGTCGTGGTAGGGGATAGAGCAAGGGTACCTGACAGGACACTAACACTCATTCAAAGAGGCAGAATCATGCCAACCAGACTAATACATATGACAACAAAGCAAATGTAGTAAATGTATAGTAGCCAAAGCACCATTCATTGGCCACCTTCAAAACAATGTTCAATGATGACCAATTCCATAAATTTGAAGAAAGGGGTCATCTGCTCCTTCTCACACTATGTCATTGCAACCTGAAATCCAAGGGTGAGATTGGGATAAAGCCAAATTGTTTAATGAGTTTCCACATTAAATCCTTTTGTGTGGCCCATTACAAATGTGGAGCATCTTGAAAAGACAGCTTAATGTCCCAGTCGTTTATAACACATATTAAGAAATCATACCCAAAGTAAAACCGATTCTCAGAGACTTTCCCTTGTGCTCTTTCATATTGATTTTATGAAGCATATCGATCGGGTAAAAGAAAATCATTTCTATGCTAAGAATTTTCTGTTTTAGAAAGTTTTAAGTATTTAAAATGCACTTAAAGAAGAACTGTCTTTGAAAAGGTGTTTTGCTGACTTTACAAAATTGCCAAAAATTCTAATGCAAGGTGTCAATCATTCACTGTTAGTTCTCATCAAGTAAATGTTGACCATCTCTGATTTCCTTTGGCAAGAAATATATATCTCTGCTTAATTCCCTTTAGGGGATTATTTTAGCTACGGAAAATTGATGAGAATTATGATAATGTAGAGAGACTGATAATGACAGTTAAAATGAGTTAACAGTAACTTACATTGGAAAAGAATCTAATAGCACTCTAGAGATTGGTGAGCGCTGTCTAGGGGTTACCTTCACTGAAGACTGCCTTGAAAACTACTTGTTATATATAAGTTTTATATTCTGAGCTATTTTTACAGATTTTTCTATGGGACTGTCATATTTTCTTCAATACCTTTTTATAAATGAGTAAAAATTCAAGAAAAATGTCTGCACTGCTCTGCCACAGATATGAATCTTTCTTGCATACATTGAATTTTCCAACAAATAACCACTTTCAGTTTCTTTCAGATAACGTATATTCCTAAATAATTACAACCATGTGTCTTGTACCAAGGTAGCTTCACACTTGTTATGTACCATTTTTCCATCATAACAAATTAAAAATTATTTTATTAAGTATTCTTAA
>PVJH01011669.1:0-67765 GCA_004026705.1 Nesogale talazaci | reverse complement strand
AGAGTCTGAGGGTTCACTACTGCACATTAAGAGATAAAATGTCCTTTATGTTCATGGATCCAAAATATCACCAAATCCCTACTGTGAGCAAAGGACATTTGTGTTAGGTTTTCAAAAGCGCATTGCCAACAGCCCATCTATTTTCTCTCTCTCTCTCTCTCTCTCTCTCTCTCTCTCTCTCTCTCTCTCTCTCTCTCTCTTTTTTCCATGGCACTTGGAGAAAGAAATTCTTCTCTTGTTCTTATGGAGCAATCTGAGAAGTAATTGCTGATATCTCCACAGTTATTAAGAGATACTTCCCACTACATTAATAGTATAAAATTAAACCTATAAGGAGATGATTCAAGCACCATAAACAGAGAAGAGTAGAAGTAAGCATATTCTATAAATAGCTCAAATAGCTCTTATGAAATTCCAGGTTACTTACCTGCTTGGCAAGTCTCTCTCTCTCTCTCTCTCTCTCTCTCTCTATATATATATATATATATATATATATATATATATATAAACACCTTCCCACCCAAAAAGCCACATAGTAATTGTGCTAGAAGTGAGCTCACACATTAAACTTACTAAGCGGCATCCCTTTTAAAGGACAAAGCCAAGCCTTACGTGTTTCCTAGTTGGAGTTATATTTTCAAGCACCATGAGGACTTTTTATGCATGGAAACTGACATATTTGTTCCCAATGCTTTGGATATGGGAGAGTCTTCATAAAAATTTTAGGGAACCCAGACTCCTTAAACTTAAGGACCTGCTGGAAGATGAGTACACACTGTCCGCTATTTCATGTTAAGGAAAGCCAGTCGTTCAGGTGCACAGATGCAACCCAGCAAGTAAAGTCCCGGTGTCGCCTCAATCGCGCCCCGCACACTGCAGCACAGAGCTAATCGGTAATAATAGAATCCAGCCTGTCACGAAGCTGACATTCTAGAGACACTATCGATACTCCCTAGGTCCTGGAGTGGAAACAAACGCATATATCAAGCAACCAAGGATGCTCACTGGGAAATTGAATGACAAAGATCAGAAAGGACTGATGTGAGGTGGTGTTGTACTGTGACCACATGTGTGGTGTGTGTGTGTGTGTGTGTGTGTGTGTGTGTGAGAGAGAGAGAGAGAGAGAGAGAGAGTTTCTTGAGTCTGCAGAATTCTCCAAATCATGGAAAAACCACCTTCTGAGCAACTACTTTTCATCTTCCACAAGGAGAGTCCACAATCAATGCCAAATAAAAGGTTACCTTGTCTTTGGGCATTTCCCTTTTCCTGCTACAAGTGCCTTACTGAGCTAGTGAGGCCACCTTTATTCTTTGCAAAGCAGAATTCAACCCCCCCTGCAACAAACAAACCAAAGTTGCATTATGTTCAAGAGGGAAGTCCGCGGCGTGCCTTCATTAGCAAAAGCAACAGTAGCTTCAGGGGAGAGCATTACTGAGCTCGTGCTATTACTACCCAGCATGAGGCAAAAATGGTTTAGAACCCAGGCATCAGGCGGACTATCAAGAATGAGAGACAAGAGGGGAGGGTGGAGAGTACAGTTGCTGCGTTTCCCACGGCAGGTTGTCGAATGCAGCCTCAGATCTGGCAACTGCGTGAATCTCAACATAGGAAACACGGCGTCTTGAATCGTCATTGTTCAGGACAGGCCAGCTGCCCATTGGAGGAGCGGCTCTGTGCCCGGTGGGGACTGGCTCTGACAACCTCACTATGTGGTCAACCTCACCTACCGTTTCATCACCCCCCAATAGGAAGATCCGCAAAGACAAACACTCGGAAAGGCCTCACTGGGGGTGCTGGCCACGATAAGGATGGTTGCCAGACTCGAATTACAGATATC
The DNA here is from genome assembly GCA_004026705.1 of Nesogale talazaci. Lineage (NCBI taxonomy): Eukaryota > Metazoa > Chordata > Mammalia > Afrosoricida > Tenrecidae > Nesogale > Nesogale talazaci. The sequence goes on along the minus strand of PVJH01011669.1, from coordinate 65,928 downwards.
CTAACTCTCTAGGCTCAGAATGAGTGCTGGGAATCTGCTTTAGCTTCTTTCTCTGTCTTAAAATGGCCTTTAATTTCTATGAAGGCAATATAAGACTCACACTCTGAAAAATATAGACTAGACAGTTTTGGGTGGATTCCCAACCCACCGTCATGAAGTGAAGTCTCACTCAGAGCCAAGATTGCACTTCTCTTGGAGTGCAGTCGATGGGCTGGAACCTCTGATCTTAGAGTTAGTCACTCAGATGTGTACCCAATACTGTCAACAGGGATTCTTAATTTTTGAACTATAGATGTGCAAATGTGGCCTGCATATAGTTGATGTATGTATGGATTGTGATGGGGGGGTGTAAAAGCCCCCAATAAAATGATTTATTTTAAAAAAGGAGGGGGAAAAAGGAGCTTATACCAAGTAAAAACTACTTGGAAATGAAGATGGCAACATGTGTAAAAATATGCTTGATACAAATGATCAGAGCTGTAAGAGCCCCCAATAAAATCATTGAAAAAAAAAAGAACTATAGATGATCTGAATGGAATCCTGCTGACATAATGGGCTGCACCATGAGGCAGTGAGGTGAAGCTGCCAGTCAGGGAAAGATGAGGCTTACTGCCTTGAAGAGTTACAGCCTTGGAAACCCACAGGGGCAGGTCCAGTCTGTCCTATGGGATTGCTATGCATAACCCCAAAGGCAGTGAGTTGGGAGGGTCCTTTTTTTGTTTTAGAGGATCTAGCGCAATATTCTCCCAAGTGTCTAATACACACACACACACACACACACACACACACACACACACCGCAACCCCCAGAGACACTGGAATGATCCAGGGGGCGCTGAGAGAGCAAATACCTGCACTTGATGGTGGATGCAAAAGCAGATACCTGCACATTATGCTCGACTCTGGGACACTCTATAAAAGGAGGAAATATACAGAAAAATATAAAGTCTAAAAAAAGGATTAAAAAGCACTAAGGGGTATAAAATATAATATTAAAGTATTAAACACAGTATAAGAGTTTTTAATTGTGGAGAGGGGTGAGTCTTGAGCAAATTCTTTTTTTCTGAGAAAGACACGTAGTCCAAACAATTTGGGGACTGACAGTCTCAAAGTCTGTTACTTTCAAAATGTCATGCCTGTCGAGGTCCAGGGTATATGATTTCCTTTTAGTCCTTATATTCCACAAAGCATCCGAATAACCCCGATGATTCAGAATGAGAAATTCTGCAGTCCTATCATAAATAACTAAAAGATGTTCAAAACAAAATAATCTTCTGGGGAAAAAAATAGAAATGTTAAAAAAAAGAATGACTTCAGCTAAAGAATAACAGTGGTGAAAATAATAATCACTTCGCTGCTCAAATACATTGGGTTTCACATAGATCTGAACAATTCGCTTGTCATCTTCATTATCAAACTTAGCACCACTTCACTGCTTGAAGTCAACTCTGATTCGTGCAAACTCTCCAGGGCAGGGACGAACTGCCTGGCTCGGACCACACATCCCTGAGTAGAAAGCACAGTCTTTGTCCCACATAGAGGCTGATGGGTTCGATTTGTGGACCTTGCACACATATATGTGCCTCCAGATTTGTTTCTCTAGTCAACCTCGACTAACGCAGGGACCAGGGACACATAATCCATAGATACTTGAAAAGATTTTGAGTGTGCTATAACAAAGGGTGGTAGAGAAATCAGATGGTGCACAGTTATCAGAAAGAATAGCACCTGGTATCCTAAAGGCCTGTCTTAAGCAGACATCAAAGTAAGGTGGCAGTTAAGTCTATGTGAAGGAGGACACTAGCCTCTCTGATCCAAGAATCATAAATCATTAGGAGGGTAGAAAGCCTCACCTTGCTCTCCTGGAGCAGCTGGTGGTTTTAAACTGCTGATTTTGTGGTTAGCAGGCCAACTCACAGGACACTATGCCACTAAAGCTCCTTCACAGTCTTTTTTTAAATTGTTCAAACTATGATACTAACGCCTATGACACCCCCCCCCCGCAAAAACAAACAAACAAACAAAAACAAAACAGAGGATCTCAACCTTTGAAGTCCATGGACATTATTGAGCATGTTGGTCTAAATGACGGTGCCCAACCCAAGTTCTCCAGAATTCTGACCAGTATGCCAGGAAGTGGCCTAGGAATCTGCATGTTGACAAGCTCCTAGGAGCCAGGTGGTAAACAGATTCACCTCTATGAAACAATGTCTTTGGGTCACTGTAAGGACCACAAGGATGGTATAAGTAAAGCACGTGGTACAGAGATGGCCCAGAATGAGGGGCAGCTGTTAGCAATGCAACCCTCATCATATTGTGCTCACTGTCCCAGACCCACTACCAGTTTGCCTTGTTTCTTCCTCTGCACTAAGACTGTTTTCAAGCAAGGGGCATGTCTCTGAAGGCACAGTGTCAGCCTGATAGGTCAAAGATGCTGTAGGAAATGTTGCTGCTCTATATGATGTCCGGAGATTCAGTCTAGATGCCATTTATGCAGTTAAATGACAGACACAGTAGAGAGGTGGAATGAATTTTCCCAGGATACCTAATGAATTTTATTTTAGTCGGGATTTTAGATATGCATAGAAGCCAGTCACAAGAATCCAATGCCAGTCTCTAGAACCGTGTTCTTTGTTGTTTTTGCTGTCAGTTGGCATTGAGTCGAATCTGACTCATGCCTATGCTCTATTCAGAATTCTAAAACAATATTTATTCTTAGCTCATGTAACCTACCGACTCATATCAATTTTAGGTATATTTCATGTGAGGATATTATCCCATTAACAATCTGAGTATTCCACTCATTCTCCCTTTGCATGTCTCGCATCACCAGCTCTGACAGCCTCCCTTTCAGGAAGGGAGAAGGGAAGTCCATCAGGAAGCTTTGGCATGATGCACCCAACCTTCTGCTGCTGCACCTACACTGCGATGTTATGCTGACCAAACAAAACCAAGGTGGCGCGGGGGGTGGGGGTGGGGAGACAACCCTGGAAAATCAAGTGGAGACCCCACTGCTTTGTACTTCAAAAAGGCAATGAACTTCCAAAAGGAAGTTATATTGCTTATGTCCTTTTTTACTGCCAGATTGTTCAGCTGGAGGAAGGAAAGCTACGTTTCCTCTATTCACATACCACATTGCGAGTCCTGCCCTGTTTTGTTAGAAGGTCTAGGGGTGGCTCCCCTTTGTCTTGATGAAAATCGGTTCCTCAAAAACATTCAATGAAGAGGTCCCAATTTAAAGTTCCTGTCTTAGCTTTGTTCAATACTAAAGTCAAATGACACTTAGATTAAGAGAAAACGAAACTCATTTGACATTGTTTGGTGTGAACCTTCAACTTCCTCACTCACAGCCTACTCAGCGCCAGAAAGCAGTGTTTCACCAAGTAAAATAATATTAGCACTCAGCCTGATTTACTTTTGATTCCTAGCACCACAAAAAAGTTTAGCTTTTCCTTTGACTCTATGCTTAGGACCCAATTGCACAAGAATTTGCATTTGTATGAAAGGGTTCAGCCAGGATTTGATTCTTTTCTTTTAACCATGGAAGCAGAGACTATCCTAATAAATCCTCCTCTCCTCTCTCAGCACACTTAAAAACACATTTTTTAAGCTCCGCTGACTCCATTAGGTTTGAACTTTGGTATTAAGTACATAAGGAGGAAAAGAGTAGGTGTGGGAGTGCAGGGAAGGAGATCAGAGAGGGGAGCCTGGGAGATTCCCACCAGAAAGAGAGGCAAGACCAGACTGTGGGAAGGAGAAGGCACCTCAGAGACACCTGTGTGGACCGTGTCACCTGCAAAGCCGTCCAAAGCACGCATGCTGTTTCTTAGGCACCTCCCTTGACTTCAGCATCTGCTTTAGGGTTCCCTGCTAGTAGATTCTAGTACTTACCTAATAATAATTTTACAACAAAAGGTAAATGTCTCATAAATGAAGGATGACGTATTGTTTCACACCGTTTATAATATCAGGATTGATGACTGGAGCACTGAGGGTCTGTCTGACCTCTGAGATGACACAGTGAAGCCGCTGTTTGCCTTCTTTTTTTTTATTAGTTCTCATAATTGCCCCTTATTAATTTGTATGCATATAATAAGCACTCACCTTCACAGTTTGTCCAGCTTCAGGGCCATCCTAGAAACAGGGGGAAATGAAAAACAAAACAAATCAAAAACAGAGGTCAGGACAGAGGTAGTAGCTCCTGCTTATTCAGAAATATCGCCCATTAATAATTTAGATCCAATTTCATTGTGTGTTAATTTATAGTATTCTCATGGGGACCGTTCACTTCAAATGTGTGGGAACAGACACGTCTCCATTTCTGCCCATGAGTAAGTGAGAAGTTACATATAAAAATGATATAAATTACCCAGGGAGTCATACCCCTTGCTAAGTCTCATGCTCTTTGCTCTCAGCTGGGGATTTAATTGCACTAAAAGGAAGACTGGCAACGTTTGGGGAGGTGAAGTATCACACCTTTTGGTTATCTTTAAGTCAGGCATATTTTAATTAGTGTCTGATCACTATTAAGCCTGTATTCTGGAAGTCGGCTGTGAACATCATCCAGCATGCAAGCTCAGTGAGCTACCGGTATAGGAGAAGGGAGCTGGTGGGGCAAGGGGAGAGGGTGGTTAGGGGTATTCTCTGACTATTCTGAGCTTAGGGAAGAGACCTGGGAGTGTTCCTCTGTAGCATTTTCCCCACCCGGTTCCCTCTCTCCATATTCTGAAGCTCCACAAAACTGGCTCCTTATTTGAAACAAACTCACGCAGTGACTACCCCAAACCCAAAGTCAAAGAATTTTGCATAGCTGTTTTCGGGTGCAGTAGACCAAGCTCTGCATCTAACAAATGTACCCCAGTGGAGTCTGGCTCTGGCAATTTGGAGCAAGTATCTCTACCTTTCTGACCCTCAGCGTCACTGCCTGACTAGTGGGGTGAGAATTCCTGCCCTGTAATGATGAGGATGAAGTCGAATGGTGGACATTCATTGGGTTTCAAATAAAACCCATTAGTGGGTCATGAAGTCAACTTAATGAATTGTGACTTGCATTAAAAACGCATGAGGATATGTAGACGAAAATCTATCAGAGTGCACAGAGGATTGTTTTGTAAGACTTTGGCTTTCTGTATTTACACTCACAGAGGTGTCTGTGTATGTGATATAGGAGTCCCTGGTGGTTCAAATGGTTCAGCCATCAAACACCAGGCAAACCACCAGGCTCCTGTGAACACAGTGGAAGACAGGCCTGGTAATCTCCTGTCAAAAGGTCACAGGCTTGACCACCCTCTGCGGCACAGCTCTATTCCACAGAGAATAAGGTGGTTGATGGATAGTGTGTGTGTGGGGGGGGGGGGTGGCAGTGCATACATGATTGTGCAATGAAAACATTCCTGGGTGTGCTTACACTAAAAAATAGAACCACACAAATGAGAAGCACTGTGTATCTGAAAGTACTCCCTAGAGGCTATTCCCAGCCTCATCCTTATATTCATGCACTTAACTTACTATCTAGTCAATCATGTTAGTAAGAAGCATGGCCCATCTCCTGCAAGCATGACGTTTTCCTCCTGCACTTCATTAAACACAGACAGATGTCTTAACCTACCTGCTATCAGTCTCTCTAAACACATGGGCTGCGGCTTTAGAAACCCAACCTCAGCTAAGTGATCTGCCTACAGGTGATTCAATGGCCCCTCTCTGTCTTTCTTCAGGCACATAAATGTACACACATATGGCATACAATGGTTTCGTATATGCATACTGTCAGCACAGAGATAGCAGCCAAAAAAAAAAAAAGATTTTTTGAGACACCTCCCCTTTTCTTAAAGATAAATTTGTCATTAAAGACTCCAAGTTCATTTCGACCTTACTTTTCTCTGTCCCCCCACAAGCTCTCAACCCACTACTTAGGTTTGAAGGATAAGGAATATGCAGAATTTTGTTTGTTTATAAAGAAACATATCATATTAACTTGGCTCATCTCAAGAAATAGCACCAATATCCTATTAAACCCTCCATATATATACATATACATCAGTGGTTCTCAACCTTCTTAATGCTGGGATACTTTAATACAGTTCCTCATGTTGTGGTGAACCCCTCCCCCCAAATCCCAAATAATAAAGTTATTTTCACAGCTGTTTCATAACTGTCTTTTTACTACTGCTATGAATTGTGTGATCCCTGTGAAAGGGTCATTTAAGCCCCAAAAGTTAACACACAGGTTGATAACCGCTGATTTTATATATATATATATATATATATAGTGGGCATCACTGCATTTTGTGGGCATCACTGCATCTGGTGGTCGTGGGCGCTACCCAGCCACTGCTGGGTTTGAACTGCCACACCTGCAGGCTGCAGTTCCGCACTCAACCACTTACACCACTGGGGCTCAGCCCCATATATATATATATATATATATATATATATATATATATATTTAATGACCTTTCTCCAACCCTTCCCTTCCTTCTCCCTGTGGTCATTCTTGCTTTTGGAGCCTCTGATGTGTACTTTTAGCCAAACTTTTTACTCATTGGCTTGCTTCATCTAGTCTCTTTGGAGGTCTATGGTGAAGAACTGATGGGGATAAAGGAAGACAGGTAAACATTTAGTGCAAAGCACTAAGCTTCACATTATATGGAAGCTCATTCCTTTACAAAGGGCTATCACAGTGTCATAAAATAGCTGAGTCACAAAGAACTTTTCTTCCTCTGACCGTATGGTCAGTTCTCCCCATAGTGGCTCTGCAGGGGCTCATAGCATGCTTCTTCTCATATACTCAGTGCCCACAGCTGATGGCCCACCATGCGTCTGCTCCTCCCACTCTGGTATGTGCTTGTTAAAGCTCTGTCTAAAGAACTCTAGTGATGGTGGTCTCCTTTTTTCACAGGGGAGCTGGCCATACTCAACAGCCAACCCAGGTCCTGCCTGCAAATCCAAGCTCCATCTTGAGGCTTGCATCAAAGGAGCAAAGGTGTGTCTCATGAGGGCAAGGTTCCACCTCCCCTTTCATATCACAGCTGCCTTGGAATAGAGGGTAGTTTGACCTACACAGGGCTCACAATACATCTATCATAGAATGGACATGACAAGATGAAGGCCAGGTCTAACAAAACATTTAGGATGTCTAATCACCACCAGGTTACAAGTCCACTATTCCCACCTGATCTGAACATAATGCCACAACTTTGCCTCAGGCCGTCCATTGGATGGATCCAGGGCTGCCCTGATGACTCAGGGACATAATTGCTGCTATGACGTCAGATGAGACCAGTCACAGCTACTCTCTCAGTGAAACGCTAGCATGTCAAGGAGGGCAGAGAGCCCAATGCTGGGATCTGAAGGAAGGAAATCTCAGGTGGGAGCAATCTGCACACTCACCTGCATGGAAAAGGTGAGAGAGGTCCCCTGGAAATGCTGTTCCACCACCTTCCCAACACTCTGGGTGGCCTGAAACAAATCAGCCACTTCATCAGGACGCAGGTCTCGGAAGCGCTCCACTGGCCGCAGTGGACACACCAGGACATCTGTGGTGAGGACAGTTAAGGCACAACACTGCTTGTTTCGGTGATCATTTCCGGTGACCATTTTACCCACAATATCAACTCCCCTTGCCCCGAACTCTCAGAGACTGAGGAAAACAGAAACAAATGTTTAGCAAGCACTGAATATCAACAAGTTCATAGATAGGTGCTCAATATGGTTAATTATATTTTGGAGGAGACTTTGTACTGTGCAGAATAATATTTATTTAAAGAGAAAGGGACATTAGAATACAGAGAAACCAAAGGTCTGCTGAGTTTATTATGTTAGGAGGCATGATCTATTCAGGACCATTATCCCCTGACCTTATGCTCAAGTTCTGTTCATGCCACCCAGCAAAAAGCAGGGAGGAATGATGGAAGATGCTGATGAATTTCAGAATTAAACTTTCATAGCCTGCTAAAGAAATGGGGAGCCTTGGTAGCACAGTTTTTGTGCAGTGGGCTGAGAACCCTAAGGTTAAGAGTTTGAAACAACCAGCTACTTTCTAGTCCTGTAAAGAGTTAGAATCTCAGAACCCCACCAGGGACAGTTCTGTCCTGCATGGTAGGGTCACCAGACCCTATAAGATCATCAACTCAGTATCAGTGGATTTGGTTATGGAATTTTAGAGAAATGGGTAATAAAAATGGAATAGTATGTGTTCTTCTTGCTGTCTTTTTTTTTTTTTTTTGGTAAGTGTAAGTCAGGTATGCTAAATACATTGATCGTGACCTACTAGTTGATTGCAAATGTAGTGTGGGTAGATTGTATGGCATTAAAAAATAGACCTAATGGGCAATGTAAGATATGACCTAACAATAACAATGTATAAAGTATTGAGGGTTGGTGGGGAGGAGAGAGCAGGGGAAGAGGGGAAGGGATGGAAAAGCCGATACTAGGGGCTTAAGGGGAAAGGTGGACGATTGGAGAACAATAATAGAAGTGGACAAGTGAGGGTGCTTGACACAGTATGCTTATTTATATACTGTGAAAAACGATGTATGAGCCCCCAATAAAATGATTTAAAAAATAGACCTAAGCCTATCATCCATCCAGTCACTTAATTCATACACAGCACAGCCAATCAGATGCAATCTTAGGTGCCAAACCCATGTGCAAACAACTGCACTAAGTGCACCAAAACTGACATGCTAAGTTATCACCAATTTTTAGGTTTTGGTTTTTTTTTCTCTAAGATATAAGAAAGGGTATTACAATGAGTGGGGGAGCTGGACCAAGTAAGAAGACAAAAATGTATCACTTTCATATGGAGTGTGAGATTCCATATTCAGCAGAAGTCCAGAGTGCATGAACAGTTCTAGAACTTCCTCGCAGAGGGAAAGTACCCACACATAAGAAAATGTGCTAGCTCCTTGATTGCATTATTTGACTCTAGTTATTATGTGAGTCAGCCTTTTCCCACATACAGATCATTAAGTCCAAGGACTGTTCCACCATGACTGATGGTCATTTGGCAGTGTGCTTGAGGCTGGCTGTCAGCTGCTACTGGCAGCCCTATGCATCGCTGGCTCATTCCCTTCAGTGCAAGTCATCACAGTAAACTCAGGTACTGAAAAAAAATGTACATAGTTAATTGTGCTGTGTTGTGCCATATGGACTCACGCAGTTAATGCAAGGTACATACACATGCATTGTAAATATAAAGAATTCTCGATGCATTTATCAATATATGTAATGCATAAAATAAATCTATGTTTTGCATTTTTGTAGTTGGTAGATCATTTTGACTTGATCATTTGATAAGTAGTTCTCCTAGTGAAAAAGTGTGAGCACCCCTGGTGTAGGCATTCAAAAACTGTACCTTGAACCCCATCGATAACCAGCAGATATAGTGTGACTAAGCAATTTCTGACAACTTATGACTGATTATGAAGGGACCAAGAAAACATTTAAAGGGAGTCATTAAATTAAGCAAAGGCTTGGATAAATGAACCATCTTAGTGCATGCTCTGAATGAAGCACGAACATATTTACCTGATTGACACAAACCAACAAAATCTATAGAAACAGGGTGTTGAGTCTGATGACTTACAGGTGGAAAATTCACAACACTGTAATATCACCAGTAACATTGCAAGTTGTTTTTGTATTTGCACTCTTTTCTCTCTCTCTCTCTCTCTCTCTCTCTCACACACACACACACACACACACACACACACAACTGGTTTTCAGGGACGAGCAAGTGAAAAAAGACCACGAAGCGCTGCCGCTGCTTTCTGTGGTGGTTGTTTCTTGCCTGCCTGCTTTTTCCAATATTGTTTTAAGAGAACACACTTCTGCCTGGAGAGAAGCAGCTCTGGGCATAATAACAAGGGCTGCAGTTAGCCTTCCCTCCAGAATACCGAGCACTTAAGGCCATCACAGGTTCCAAGAGGGACTCAAGGGCCTGCAGGGAATTGCAGGGAGCTCCGTTGGGCGGGTCCAATTTCCATAAGAAAGTGGTAAAGAAACAGAAAGAGGAAAAACTGACTAATTTTGTTCATAATCAGGAAAAGCTTGTCAATAGTAAACTAGGAAAGGGAGCATTTGTTTAATCTGAGTTCATTTTTCAAGAAAGGAGAAGGGAGGCCTTCACCCATAGGGCATCTGAGACTTAAAAAGATAATTATCCTTCTTGGGCGAGGCTGCTTTATTATCATGGGCCAATGAGCTGCTTAGAAATGAGAAATTTCCTTTCTTTTCCTTTTAGCAGATTTGCAGCCTTCACGCCCACTAAGTTGCTTTTTTTTGTTCAGAAGGATGTTCCCTGGCTTCCTCCTCCAGCTTTAATTTACACCCTCCCTCCCTTAGGCCCTGCCAGCTTCCAACCACCTCCATGATAGCTGTGTGAGGTGATATCTTTGCACCACTGCAGCCAGATGAGGAAGGAAAGGCATCTTAGTTAAGCTTATTATGAAAACTGTTGACTGAACCCTTCCATTGCTATATCAAATGTCATGTGAGCATTTCCAATCGCATCTAATATTTTCCCCCAGTGCCACAGAAAACAGAACTTTCCTGTTGTGAATACGATGCCAACCAGTCACTTGATCCAGCCTCACCTGAGTCAAAATGTTTACTGCGCTGCATCAAAATGTTAGGATCTGTCAAACATCGTGCTCTATGGACACCGACTTAAAAGGTCATACCTCTATTTGTTATTAGAGCCGAATCAGGTCCTCTGGAGTGACATCTCACTCTTGGCTGGCCCCTGTGGGTCAGAGCAAGAGCGGTCTCCATGGAGTTTTCTAAGGTCGGGTTTTTGTAAAAGTAGATCAGGATTTTTTCAACCAGGATTTTCTTTCTTCAGAGACAACTCCTACTGAACATTTGTGATAGTAGCAAAACACGCTATGAAGCAGCTAAATTGGCTAAATACGTTCCTAGGCTGGTGCATCTCAGGTGACTCTATTCACCAGTCTATTTGAGCAACACAGTCATCTGGCGTTTGTCACAACACCACCCTTTGCTATGACATGATCTTGCCTGCTTTTCACACACACCGACGAATTGCCAAACAAAAGGTAATAAGATAAGACAAAAGAACCTTTAGCAGGGCCTGCCTGGACATGTGTTCAGGTATTTGATGAGTGGCTTTGTCCCGTCACCAGAGGATGAGCAGGAAGCTCCATGGAGCCCAACAGGGCATGACAACAGTCACATTTCCATGAGTTTTGTTACCCTGGGTCTGATACAAGTGAGTAAGCTGTTTCGCAGCAGCTTGGCTCTCCAACTTTCGCCCTGGGTTGGTGTAGGCTCCGAGTGGATGTCCAAGTCCACCATCACCCAGATTCCCTTCGTTTCTTTAGAACCAAGGCGAGAAAGAACACATGCCTTCGCCTCACCACTAACCCCATCCTGGCCACTGCCTACCAACTTTTTACACCTCTTCTCACCCCACACTCCTCTCACCATGACACACATGCCCCAGGCTCCGTCTTGCTGTTCCTCAAACCTACCTGCTGCCTTCGCAGGTTTGGAGAGTTTGTCCTAGATCTAGGCTCTGCGGGGAAGTAAATTCCCCGTGACCTCCGTAAGCTGGATGGTTCTTGTCATTCAGATTTCAGTTCCCATACCACGAGATGGAAGGAAAGAAGTGCTGGTGGTGCTGTGGGGAAGCCTGTAGCTGCGAACTGGGAAATGTCTGCCGTTTGAACCTACCAATGATGCTGAGGGAGGATGGGCCTGGAAGGGCACTCTTAGGAAGATCATGGCTTTGGAAACACTCTGGGGGCAGTTCCAATATATCCTAAAGCATCAATAAGTCCAAATCCAAGCAATGGCTCATGAAAACACCCTGGGAGAGAGAATTCAAACTGTCACCCAGCTAGCACACCCTCTATTAATTCTCCCTCTAGCTTGTGCTCCCCATCAAGCAGTTCTCTCACTGGATGACGCCTTACCCCAGTGACTACACAGGCTATTTCTGTAAACACCAGACACCTAAGTCGCATTGCTAGAATATGTGATCAAATGATAAGCTGATGCTTCACATTAGACACATCTGAATTTTAAAATATGGACAAAATAGGGACAACATGCATTTAACTTTTAGTCTCTGTACACAATTAAGGCCTATGGGTGTGTATTCATGTGATTTCGAAGAATTACATTAGGTGCAAGGGTTTAGGAGATTTTAGAGGCCAGGCTTCCTCTTCCTAAGTGGAAGATTCTAATGCTACTTTTCAAGACCATATTAGGCAAAGACCAGGAGTGTATCTTTAGATTGTTCACTGTCTAAGGAAATTGCCTGAACCACATATGTCAGTGACCCTTGTTGCACTTCTGATGCTTTAAGGTATAATCACACACAGAAAACAACAACAAATAGGCAAAATCATGGAAAGAGAAAATGTGTTGTGTGTTGACACCATGGAGAAATCCTGACCATTTTGTTTCCGTGAAGCTAAATGTAGTTCTGCCACTTCTCATGAGAAACAAACACTAGTTGATCTGCACATGCGTAACAGGACCCAAACAGCGTGCTCGTCTCTGCTCTGTCCTGTAACAAAAGTGTCTTCTCAAAAATAAGGGCATAATTCTTGAAAGAAAACATCTTTTTACCAAAGATGGTAGGTACTCCTAGAGAAGAAACTCAAGGAAAATAAACTAATTTTGACGAACAACAGAATTACGGTTCTTGTAATCCTTTGGCACTGTTTATGTGCTAAATGTTTTAAGATAAACTCATGGATATGAGATAATTGAATTTGGAGACTCTTAGTCCTCGATAATGGGCAAATCCCATCATAAACAAGCTGAAGGCCATGCCTTCTCCTGGGTTCTGTTTGATTGGAGAAACTCTAAAGATATTTCTTAGCAAACATGCATGATAACTTTCAAAGAAGTACATCAATTCACCTGAATTAAACATGTTACCTACAATTCATCATGCACAAAATCCTACAAAAGGGATTATCAAATTGGGGTCTGATCTCTTCCTAAAATCCAGTAGATCTGTGGTTCTCAGCCTTCCTAATGCCATGCTTCCTCCCTTTAACAGTTTCTCATATTGTGGTGACCCCCCCCCAACCATAAAATTATTTTCATTGCTACTTCATCACTATAATTTTGCTACTAGTATGAATCAGGCAAGCCCTGTGAAAAGATCCTTTGACCCCAAAAAGCTCGTGACACACAGATTGAGAACCTCTATTTAATAAAAATAATTTTTAATAGGAAAGGAATGATGTGTGTAAATCGATTAATAAGGCTTTTCATGATTCCTTGTGTGATGTATTATGACTCAAGACTCCAAGCCTGTGGACCAATGACTATCCTTCCTGTCACTGATCCTGACTTTAGCTCCCTTAATAAAACTTTGTGATTGTGAGCATTGTCTCTGAGTACTGTCTGATCATTGAAACAAATGATAAGACCCGTCCTCGAAGCAGGGTGCTGGGGAAGGAATGGTTGGTATCAGAAGAAAGCAAGGGAAGACAGAGAATGCACTCATGCCTATCTTCTGTCTCCTGGCAATACGGATGCCAGAGGCGGTCAGATATGGTTGCCCAAGTCATTTACTGCAGACAAGAATGCTGATTTAGGTCCTATGGTCCAAAGTTATGACCTCATAGTGGAGGAGATTCAAATAAGTCTTCTTAAAACAGATGGGATTTTAACTGGTCTTTCCAAATGAGAGAGTAATTTGGTCAGTGGCCCATTCCAACTACTATGTATCTCACAACTGAGTCTCTTCTTAGGCTAGGTTTGAACTTAGGAGGTTGAGCTAAAGAGGACGGAGTAAATAATTCACACTTTAGTAGCCTTAACTGTCCTCAAATGCAAACAGACCATTGCCATCCAGAGCAATGAGTGCTGTAGATAGCAGTAGTAAAAATTCTGAGATAACACAGAAGAGCTATGACATCGTTTTGCCTAGTGTTGTTAGATAAACTTTTCTACCTGTTCTTTCATGAAAAAAAAGTTAATTAAGAAACGGTGGTAGCTATGTAATTTAAGTCAACTTGATAAATAGAGTAAAAGGGGTGGAGTTCAGCCTGTCAATCAGGTTACAGCCTGATGATACCCCCCAAGTGGGTGTGACTTTCTCATGAGGATTCTGGGAACTTCTCTTTTTCCCTGGAGATGGGCCATACACTCTCTATCTCTCTCTGCCTTCTTCCTGTGGCTATGCCACAGGGAACAACTCTGAGACCCAAGTGAGCCATGCAGGAGAGACCTATAGAGACAGCCCCATCATGTTTCCACTGCCATTGGATCCACAACAGCTTTCACTCACCCACCTGTGATCTTCCTGCATTTGGAATCATTGTGAGTGGCACTGTGAGTCTCAGAAGTGATTTATGGACTAGGATCAGACATATGGGCTAATGTCGGACTTATGGGTTTGATATGGGATGGGAAGGGATGTCTTCTCAGTACCTAATTGCTCTTAGATATAACTGCTCTCTTGAACACATATATCAGTGTTCTGGATTGTTTCTCTAGTCAAGCTGGATTAAAACAGACAACATTGCTCCACGTTGGGACTAAAGTCTGTCTTTGAAAATAGCTGAGCAATTCAGAGCTAGCTTCAAATGAAAGTGTCCAACAATCTTCCCATGAACAAAATCATAGTCTCTTGTATGTTGCTGCTTTGAGCTCCCATCTAGTCGGCCTCTGACTCTGGCAACTCATACACAATATACCAAGCCCACTGCCAGGGGGTCCATTTTCATTCATAGAAACCCAATTGCTATTTCAACTTTGCAAAAGTGGACAGCTTCCTCTTCCTCTTGCAGAATGGCTGGTGGGACTGATGGCACATCATGACACCAGGGTGTCTTCTATGAACAATGATGCTATTATTGTTGTTATTGTTTGATGCAATCAAATTAACTGCAACGCCTAGTGATAAGTATAATCTTACGTCATCACCATCTTTTTGATTGTTATATATGGGTCCATTGTTGCATCCACTGTGCCAATTCATGCCCTTTACAGGGTTCCTATTTTTTACTGATCCTCGACTATACCTAGCGTGATGTCCTTTTCCAAGGACTAGTCTCTCACAATACTTGCCTAAAGTATGCAAGAAAAAAAAAACTTACCATCCTTGCTTTTTCTTCTTTTTAAAATCATTTTTTGGGGGACTCTTAAGACTCTTATCACAGTCCATACATCCATCCATTATGTCAAGCATACACATACATTTGTTGCCATCATCATTCTCAAAGCATTTTCTTTCTACTTGAACCCTTGGTATCAACTCCTCATTTTATCCACCGCCCCCCTCCACCTTCCTTCATGAGCCATTGATAATTTGTAAATTATTATTGTTTTTCATGTCTTACACTGTCTGGTGCCTCCCTTCACTCACTTTTCTGTTGTCCATTCCCCTGGGGAGGGGGTTATATGTAGATCATTGTGATTGGTTACCCCTGTCTTCACCACCTTACCCTTTCCCTCCTGGTATTGCTACTCTCATTATTGTTCCTGAGGGATTTATCTGTCCTGCATCACCTATGCTTCCAGTTCTGATCTGTATAAGTGTACATGCTCTGGTTTAACCTGATTTATAACAGAATTGAAACCATGATAGTGGTGGTTGGGGAGAAGCATTAAAGAACTAGAAGAAAGTTACATGTTTCACCGGTGTTATACTGCACCCTGACTGGCTTGCCTCTTCCTTGTGACCCTTTTCTAAAGGATTATACAGTTGCCTACAGACAGGCTTTGGGTCTCCACTCCGTCCTTCCCCTCATTCACATCAATATGATTTTTTTTTTTGTTCCAGGTCTATGATGCCTGATACCTGATCCCATCTATATCTCATAATCACACAGGGTGGCATGCTTCGTCCATGTGGGCATTGTTGCTTCTCAGCTAGATGGCCACTTGTTTGTATTAAAGCCTTTAAGTCCCCAGACAGTATATCTTTTGATAGCCAGCCACCATCAGCTTTCTTCACCACATTTGCTTATGCACCCACTTTGTCTTTGGTGATTCTGTCAGGAAGGTTTAATAGAACAAAGTTTAATAGAACAAAGCATTCTTGTGTTGAGGGAGTATTTGAGTAGTGGCTCAATATTCATTTGCTACCTTAATACTAAACCTATAAAAGCACACACAGATGTATTTCCCCATAATCATATATAAACATATTTACATATATACATGCTTGCACTTAGACCTCTATAAATGCCCTTTGCCTCCTACTTCTTTCTTCTATTTCCTTTATTTTTCTCTTGCCCCACTATCATGTTCACCCTTGATTCCAGTTTCATTAATTCCTCTCGTTTACATTCCCCTGATCAGGCCTTATCAGGCCTCCTACACCTCTTTGCCATAGATTTGAGATCACTTGTTGTTCCTTATCCCTCAGTTTATTAACACCACTTCCTTTCCCCCCCACTTCCGCCTCTCCCACAACCCCCCAGAACCGTCGTTCCTGCTATTTTTCATCCAGATTGTTTATTCAGCATATCTTATCTAGATAGACCTGCAGAGATAATAATATGTACAAAGATAACACAGAGCAAAGCAAAACAACAAAACAAGAACAAAAGTATATTCTCACTTCCCCGATGTGCTTACTGATGACAAATGTGTGCTTAAGCAAATGTGGTGAAGAAAGCTATTGGTAGCTGGCTCTCAAAAGATATAGCATCTGGGGTCTTAAAGGGATCCGGTATCAGATGTTCTGGAGACACAGTGAGGGAATTACACCTGATATGACCCCAACACATTGTGGTGAAATGCTTAGGGCATGCAACAGAACAGCTGTAGCTTCAGTGCTCTTCCATGAAGTGAATTCTTCTGTGGGGAAGGGGAACTGTAACATAGTTGGGATTGAGGCTGGCTCCTCAGACCCTTCTATTGGCTCCCTGCATGCTCGCTTCTAAGGAACATTCTGACTGCACTTCTAAAAGTCTGTTGTATTCCAATAAGCTTCACCAAGCCCATAGTTCAAAGGCTTCTGTTCATTTCTGGGTTTCTATATGAATGAATTGTCCTGCTTTCATAGTCTCACAAAGTGATTGAAAAAATACTCTGATTGATATCAAAGTACCCTTGTCTCAAAGTGATGCTGTTGCTCTTTAAAACTTTTAAAATATTTTATACAACAGATTTGCCCAACTTATACAGATTTAAACAATTTGATTTTTTGACTGCTATTTTCCTCAGTCTTGATCGTGGATTAAAGTAAAATGAAATCTTTGATAACTTTAATCTTTCTTCCATTTTTCTTGATGCTGTCTATTGATCAAGTTTTGAGGACCTTCATTTTCTTTACATTGGCTTGTAATCCGTACTGAAGACTACTTGTAATCCGTACTGAAGTCTTTTTTATCTTCATTAGTAAGTGATTTAAGTCCTCTTAGCTTTAAGCAAGCAAGGTTGTATCATCTGCACATCAGTTTGTTAATGAACCTTCATGTAATCCCAGTGCCATATCTTTCTCCAAAGAGTCTAGAATCTCGAATAATTTGCTCATCAAACAAAATTGAATAAAGATGGTAGAATGACCCTATCCTGATAAATACCTTTTTTTAATTTGAAACCAAGCACAACAGAGTCAGATTATTGTGACATAGGAGATTTTATGTACAAGTATGAGTATTTTAGTTTCCCATAGGACAGTATCCTACCAGGCATTCCCATGGTTTCTTAGAGTTTGCATTTTTTCTTTGCGTTATCTTTTTAAAGGGAAAGCAGACCAACTTCTATTTTTCTTTCCCCTAATAGTCTTAAAGATCTAAACATAAACTTTTGTTGTGTTAGACTTCAGGTAGGATACAGGAAGTTAAGGCAAAACTCATACCTCCAAGTGTGGGCTCTCAGGCTTGGTAGGGAGGATAAGTGAGCAGAGCACAATGTACTTTGCCTCATCCCCATTTGTTTCTTCTTGGTCAGTACCCATCACACCCTCTTGACCTGCACTCTCTCAGCTTCATCCACTGCTGCTGTCCATACTTCAAGCCTATGTCAGCAGGCAAAAATGTAGTGGCAAGGACATCCGGAAGCAGGGTCCCTTAAGATTGTAATATGATGTTCCTACAATGTCCATATCATGAAACTGCTATTTCATTGTTCCTATGATATCCACATCACATCACTCTTATGTCACAGGATGCATCATGGACATTGAGAGGCACTTCTATGCTCAGTATAGTTTATCTTTCTAACAAACCATAAAGTGATGTTCTAATTCCTATTTTATAGATAAAGAAATGATGGCCTATGAAAAAGAAAATAACTTGTCTGAGACAGGATATCCAGCATGCTATTAAAAGCAGAATTCAACTCAAGATTGCATGACTTCAAAGCCCACGTCATTAACCATATAGTGCTGTGATACTTGACTCTAAGAAGTTTTTTGTTCTCAGTCTCTGTTCAACCTCTTCGTAAAGCTCTGTCCAGGGTTCCCAGAGTAGCTCAGTTCATGACGCACCAGGGATTTCACGCAATACTGAAGGTACTATACAAAACTCCTAAAGGCCTGAGAAACACACGACCTTATATAAAGATTTCGAGGAGCACCACCCCACAGCTGAAGAATGCCTCCATGCTGATCACAAGGAGCAGTGCGCAAATCCTCATCTGAACAGTCATGTGAGTCAAGAGGCACAATAAGAAACCACCTCACGACCCTGGTTTCTGGTGATTTCGGATTAGGCTGCTAACTGCAAAATCAGGGAGCAAGACAAGGCTTTCTACTCCAGTAGAGAGGTACCATCCTAGAACTCAGGGGGGCAGTTCTTTCTTGTCCTACAGACTTGTTAGGAGGCAAAATTGACTCCGTGGCAGTGAGTTTGATCTTTGACTTTACACCATAGGTTGAACTGACAGAATAAGGAGAGAGGCAGAGACGCACATTGGTCCTTCTCCATCTTTGACCTTGGATTGTTCCAAGGTGGCTTTGGCTCTTTTCATGTGGCCAACTTATAAGGAATATTAAAAAGTCAAGGTCAGTGGGTAGGCTGTCTGACACATTAGAGTACCTTGCCTGCTTGGATGGTCTGATTGTTGGAAGTCATTGATGTTCTCATAATATAATTTCAACAAGAACTTGGCAACACCTCTTCATTCTTTTTGCCTTTTTATGCTTGTCACCAGCTCAGAATTGACTGCCTCTGTCTTTTTGGGCATAAACACTTAGGATGTTTCAGCAACAGTAGCAGCTGTCACATTAATGTGCTGTGACAACATGCTAGGCCCTGTACTGAACTCTTGCTGACACACTGCCAACTAAGAACACACACAATGAAAGAAAGAAGTCAAATGGGATATTTCCCCTAGTTAAGTGCCTTAAGGTTGGTGTGGTTGGATTTTTGCAAATACAGCCACTAGAATTCCTTGCACTCCACACGTTTACTTTGCAATGTGGATTTTCCCCCTTCTTCCACTAAGAATAAGAGTCTATTTCCATTACCTTTTGAATAGAGAACTGGCCATTTTGCGACTTTTAAGAGTAGGCATCAGAGAGCTTGCAACATTCCTGTGGTAGTTAAATAATTTCACGGCAACTTGAAGACCCATAAAAATATAGGGGTGGAGTTTATCCTGTCAATCAAATCAAAGCCTGGGGGTGACTCCTTGTGGGCCCTGAGAACCAGCCCCCCTCCTCTTTCTGCCTTCACCTTCTTGCTGGTGAACCCTGATGGCTGTCAGAGCCACTGCCTTTGGAGCCACAAGACTTGGCAGCCACCAGCCTATGATCTTTCTGCATTCTGCATTCTTTCAGTTGGCTGCATGAATCTAAGAGGGACTTCTGGACTGGTACCAGATTTATGGGCTTGAGTTGGACTGGGCTGAGATGTTTTCTTGGAAATACAATGACTTCTTGATGTAAAGCTCTTTCATATACCTATGTGTCACTGGATATGTTTCTCAAGCCAATCTGGCCTACTACAGTCCCTTTTTATCTTCGTGGAACCCTGAAACCAGCAGTGTTGTGCACAAGTAGCCTAGGTAGCCCCCACTAAGCTTTCTGAAGACTTCTGAGACCACACAGAGAACAGCGAAGTCATCTCCACACCAATTACCTCAGACTATCAGATCTTTGAGATACTGGAGCTGCACTACCTGCCTACCAATTTCTATTTCAGTTGTCAAGTGCTGCATTAACAAACGACCCCCAAACATAATGACTAAGGAGGACAACAATGAAGTGTGCTTTTCTACTGATTCTGACTGGAGTTTGTCCTGCAGATTTCACCTTTGCATGGCTTGCAGTTAGCAGATCAACTGGTGGCAGGTATCACCTGAAGCCCTTACCCTACATGCCCTTTCATCTTGATTGAGATGCAGAAGTTTTGAGAACTCTTAAGTTAACGTTTCTTATCATTCTGTTTATCAAAGCAAATCACAAAATCAGTCTAGATTCTAGACAGAGAAGTTAACTCCTTATCACCTGGCAAGAACACATTGAAAAGAGGTGTAGGCATAGGCAGGGAATGGCCTGTGGAGATGGGGACATCACACATGCATATAACAGTCTACCACCATGGGTTACTGTGAAAACTTCAGAGGCTTTAGGGAAAATAAGCTATCCTAGCCTAGGGAGCCTCAGTGAGGACATTTTTCAACTTGGATTGGTTTTAAACTTGATCTTCTCCAAGGCTTTCCTTATCAGGTTAAAAATTGAAATGAGATAAATTAATGTTTCCAAAGTTGTGCAGTTAGTTAGGGACATAATTAAAATTTAAAGTCTGATCTGACAGGAAAGCCAAAAATCTTTCCATTATAAGTGAGATGAAAGACCATGTCTCTGCCACCAACTTATGACGCTAAGCCCATGGTAGACATCAATAATCAGCCACAGAAATTTCTCCTAGGCCTTAGAGGCCCAAAGTCCTTGTCAATATGGAACTCTAAGCCATTACCACCAATCACAGTGATCTAAGCCTCAAGTATCATTCCTCCCTACTTCATCACAAACCACACAAACGAAGGCAGTGACCCCTGAGTCCAGAACAAACAAGATATTACAAAAGTGAGAATCCACCTAAAGACTTTTTCATTAGGTTGCTACATTCTTATCTAAAACAAATTGGATAAGTCCAAGATGGGTTCATCAAAGCTAATAATTGATGATCTAGAAAAGAGCTCATAAAAGAGACATTTCTATGACAAATATTAAATATTTAAATACAGAATTCTGACAGAAATGAAAACATTCTGAATCAGATGATGAATTTTAAAAGACAGCAGAGTATTATACTCTGAGCTGTTCAGACTTGCCTTCATTTATTTTCCTACATCTGATCTATTCTAGGGCTTCAAAATATGAAAGTCACTAAAATAAATCAAATCATCAAAATATCATTGATTCTGATGAGGCTGATTAGCATGTGTATATATGAATATGGAGTAAGGGCATATCAAATAATCCAGAATTAGTCATTCATCTGAATTGATCATGAAGAAATGTCTCTATTTCTTGCTACTACAGCGCTGTGGAGTGATCAATGATCAGTGAGGGACATTCCAACTTGTGTTGCTAAACTCTGCAGACCCTGTAAAATTCATTATGTGCTCCGACCATACCCACCGTCCTGTAACGGTCTTAAGTAATTTGCAATGCCACCTCCAACAACAACAGTGACAATAATGACAGCATGAACTGTGAGCTA
This sequence comes from Nesogale talazaci, assembly GCA_004026705.1. Classification (NCBI taxonomy): domain Eukaryota; kingdom Metazoa; phylum Chordata; class Mammalia; order Afrosoricida; family Tenrecidae; genus Nesogale; species Nesogale talazaci. The sequence continues at coordinate 44,315 of PVJH01011669.1, read as the reverse complement.
TTTTTATGAAAACTAGAAGACTCGATTTATTTGATTTTAATAGTATGGTTTCAGAGTTTTGAATCAAAATAAGTGGCATTTTGTATAAGTAATTGTATTCACAATGTAGGCACTAATGTAAAAATGTTATAGTAGAAATGCAAAAACTTACTGAAACTATCATCAATAAGAAATACAATTCTGAAAAATCAACCTGGACCTGATGCGGGCCATATCTTTCTTCATGAGATATTAACATGCCCACCTCTGGAGCTCAATGAAGAGTTCATTGTATATTCATCAAACCAGACACATAAATGACAGGAATGTAATTTTAAGTAAATTTGATTTCTAGAATATGATAAATTCCAGAAGAGTGTGATTAAGATAATGACAGCATTTTGCTCATAGTTGGTTCACTAGACTCGCATGGCAAAAATACTCCTGGGCTAGCAGTTCTCTCTCTTTGTTTCCTCCACTGCTTTGTGGCAGATCCAGTGGGCTCAGAGTCACCTACTTGGAAGAAGAGAAACTAGGAGAATTTCTGTAGACACCTACCTTTAAGCAACGGGACCCCTGTATCCTTAAACAACCCCCACCCACCCACCACCACCACCACCACCACCACACACAAAAAAACTTTTACATTGATCTGACTGTCCAAAGTTGAGAATCCCATTCCCAGGAAAAAGCAAACTGGAAGCTTTCAAAGAAAGCAAAGAGAGAGGGGAATCCATTTTCTTGGCAGCATTCTGGCCAAGAATCTTTGATTTAAATTTCTCACATGAGTCTGTAAATATTTGTCCAATAAGATTTTGTAATGATTAAAATAAGAGCATCAGAATTAGCAAACAGTGTGAATTTTAAACTACATTTGTGAGGAAGAACTAAAAATATCAGTAGAGGATGGAGATGTATGATATTTATTTCCTGTCTACAATATCTTAATGATAACTGATAACCTTTGGAGCTAGAATATTTAATCTCCCTTTTTCTAGATTCAGAAATTCAACAAATAAACTTGGACTTCATTTCCAGAGTCACATGGTTAATAAGTGAAGATTCTGAGTAGGGCCATGTAGTGTAGTTATTAGCAGTGTATCAATGATGCTCGAGGCTGAATCATTGCACTGTTTTCTACAGTGCAATACTAGGAATATTGGTTTCAAAGTATGATGTGAGATATTATAAAAGAAAAACATCCCATGGACAAATAAGATTAAGAAGCACTAGCTTAATATAAAATTATATATATATATATATATGTATTTACTATAATACCCATAAGGACTTTTAATATTCTGCTTTGCTTGTTGACCAAAATGAAGTTAGACTCTGTGGCATTTCTCAAAAACACCTGAGTGTAAAACACTCTCTATCTTTATTTTATAAAACAAGTCCAGGATTAATAAAAAACATAAAAGTGTTGAGTATAAAAACTCTTTGGGCTAAGCATCACTAACCAAAACATGAAGATGCCTAAAGATATAAAGGGTCACTTCAGAGAGAGCACATCTCGCTGGAATGCTGCAGTGCTCCCATGCCTTCTCTTGGCAGCCAGCAATACTGGCGAGGGGAGGGGGAGTCGGGGGGAGGGTTGCCCTGGAACTCTGGTTGCTGTTTGGCGGTGACCATGGTTAAGATGACCGTACCAAGTTTGTCACACTGGCCTTGTGTCTTTTACTTGCACTCTCGAACTACAGTAGTTATTCAGAACAATGTGTGGAGGGGAATCCTGGGGCTGTTGGGGGCTCAGAAGGAAAGGATATAGTTATTCCTTAGCTTTATCTGCTGCCCCCTGAGAGAAGGAAGAATATGCATGTGCAGACCAGGCATCTGTCATTCTGGTGAGAAAGCAGTAAAAAATACTTTGCTTAAGAACTTCTTTCTTAGTGCTATGGAAGCCGTTTCTAAGTCTTGCAAGGTCTCAGAGCAAACTTTATGAAAATGGATGGCTAGTTCCATTTTTCCTAGAGATAGAGAGAAGTATCAGGAATGTAGATGACTCTAGTTAGGAAGAGTTTTGAAAAAGAAAAGGTCGTGGGCATTCAAAAGTGTCTGTCTGCGCTCTGTCAACTCAGGAGTGGCAGCATACCAATAGGCACATGTAAACACTCCCTGAAGTGGTCAGGGCTAGAAGGTATTGCGATAGAAGAGAAAGAAGTGCACTCGGCAATTGAAAGAAATAAGAACTATCCTTAACTCGCTTTCTCACTTTAACTACATGTATCTTCTGACTTTAAGAATCACTTCAAAAACTCTGTGAATAGCTTTGATTCTAGTATAGATAAGAGAGAAACACGAAAAATCTGTAACTTGCTGGAGATCTTCAAGAAAATCATAGGCAAGATAAATAATTTGACACATCTAATCGCTTCCATTCTACCCTAAGGTGAGCCCAACTCCTATGGGATCATGAGGAATCAGATTGGACACCAGGGCCCTGCACGTGGTGCTTTTGCTTTTGTTTTGAGGTGGGTGAGCTCACTCACTGCCTCTGTGCCCGTTCCAGCTCATGGGAAGCCGGCAGGACAGAGGAGAACTGCCCTGGTGGGTCTCAGAGACTGTAACTCTGTATGAGAAGAGAAAACCTCATTTGTCTTCTACAGAACATCTGGTGGTTTCAAACTGCTGACCTTGCAGGAAGCAGTACGATACATTTCCCTGGTGGAATAAAAGGGAGGGCTTTTTGTTTTGCTTTTGAGGAGGCCAGCTGTGTGGTGTGGCAGTGTTGTGTTGCTAACCACAAGGAAAGCAGTTCGAAATCCTCAGAAGTTCCTCAGATAAAGGTGAAACCGCTGCTCCCATCACCCTGTACCATCTGGAAACCCAGAAAGGCATTTCTTCTTTTTGCTTTCTTAAGGGGCGACAGTCAATCAGGATCCAGTTTTCGTGGTGTGGAGGGGAGAGAAATCAGGTGAGGGCACCCTGAATGTCTAAGTCCATGGGGTTGCCAGACCTTAATAGGAAACCCCACCTCATAGAACCCTTCCTCCCAGGGCAAGCTGCACCTGGTCTTCCAGAGCACTGGATTTCCACATTAGGCTGGGGTCTGCCATCTCAAGAGGTTAATAGATAAGCCTGACATTTTAATCCCACCCAGAGGCATTTCTAAGGAAAGGTCTGGCAAAAAATTTCCTCCATGCTATTGGATTCCAATGGACAACAATGGGTACATGAGTCATGCCACATTGGGGGATCCCTGGCTGTACCATCCAGCAAACCTCCAGCCCAGTTGGGCATGGCAGTGGCACACCCCAGAGACACCAGCTCAGATGACACCTGGCAGCCAATAACAGCTGAACTCTAATAAGGGACAGCAGAGAAATAATGGAAAGAAAGGAAGAGGAGGAAGACAGAAAGAGGGAATGCTCAGAAGATAGAAAACACTCCTTTGTGGGCTACTTCGGCCAGAGTTTCATCAGATTCAAACTCTGAATCATGCACAGCAAGCCTTCAATAAATATTGGGTGGAAGAATAAATGACAGGTGTGCTGAACCGTGGAAACAAGTCCTACCTGGAGGGTCAATTTCCTCACAATGTTTCCGGAACCATGGTTTAGCAAAGGTCCTATCCAGACTCCACTTACCTGCATGCGTGTGATTGAGAAAAATAATATCATGCTAAAAACAAATAAATAAAAGCACCTTGCTCTAAATTCTTAGAGAAGATGCATTAAAAAAAATCCATTGATACAAAATATCATTACCTTATTCAACCAAACAAAACACGCCTTTTAAATGGAAAACTTTTGGGCCGTTCACATCAATGAAGCTTGGAAGAATGAGTTCTGGGTGCTTTCATGAATCTCTTCTGTGACAAATCAAAAAAAGGCCATGAAAAATTCATTTAACTTTTTGAAAAACAAAAGATAGCTTGTGTATACGTTAATCTGGCCTGATCACAGATCTGAGGCGCCCCCCCCCCCAATTCAATCGTCCTAGAATCGCTGATGTGAGAATATCCCAGAGTGATAGGTGCTCAACGAGTGCAACCCATGAGCTTCTAGAAATGGACCCTCTCATAAAGACCCAGAAGCTCAACTCGGAAGGAGAATATAAAATGAAATGCTTCACAGGGCTTGATCCTTTATTCCTTTATTTACCAAGAGTTTGTTCATGAAGAACCTTCTACCTGGCAGATAGCGCGGTGCAGCATCCCAAGCAAACGCAAGGAATCTGCACCTCCTCGTCCCTCATCTACAGGTAGAATCCAGAGCAGCGGTTCTCAGCTTGTGGGTTGTGACCCCTTTGCCGGTTGAATGACCCTCTCACAGGGGTCTCCTGGTTCATAACAGTAACAAAATGACAGTGATGAAGTAACAACAAAAATAATTTTAGGGTTGAGAGGCAGGGAGAGGGCAGATCACCACCACGTGAAGAACCTTATTAAACGGTCTTGGCATGAGGAAGGTGGAGAGCCACTGCTCTAGAAAGTGAACAGATAAAAGGCAAGTCACAGATTACATTGTAGTAACTATGGTGAGGAATATGATGGCTCCAGGGGTGCAGATGTAATGTGTTGGAGGGTCAAGTTCACCCAGAGCTGCCTCAAAAGAAAGGCCTGGAAACCGGCTCCCCTGGAAATCAGCCCCTGGAAGACTGGTGGAGCAGAATTATAGCACCCTACCCCCACCCCCCACCTGCATTCCAGGGTCTAGTTACTCAGAGGTGAATGAAAAGCAATGGGTTCACAGTTCACTATTGTGAAAGAGGCAATGGTTGAAAAGATGAGGAGGAAAATGTAAAGACTGACAGGGAAGAGTGTTTCTAGGCAAAGTGGGTCAGCAGGGCATGAGCTCAGAAGTTCAGCCAGAGTGTCTCGAAGGAGAGTGAGACCACTAGGAGTTGGACGTGAGGAGGTAGGAAACAGTCTGTACCCTTCATGGGTGCCCGGGCCAAAACTTAGATTGATGTTACCTGCATCAAGCCAGCTCCCCAGGAAGAGCAGAGACTTCTGGACATATACCAGTTTTCTTTTTAAAATTCGGCGTGAGAAAACAAACAGACCATCCAATCAAAACAGTAAAGCCAAAGCACGATGGTGGCAGAAGAGAAAACAAAGACTGTGATATATCTGTTCACGTAGGACTGATAGGACTTGTGGATGGGAGAAGAAGAGAGGTCAAGAACACTCCAAGGTTTGGGTCTGAGCTGTCAGATGTCCAGAGCTATAATTCTGGAGACAGAGAAAGATACAGCTCAATATGCAAAGGCCTTTCTCCTTAAATTTACAAATCTCCCCAGAACCAACCAAAATAGGCTTTCCTAATCTGGGCTCTAACGATGAGCTCTTGAACATTTATGAATTTGCTGAAATTGCTCACCACACATATGCACACACACAAACACATGCCCCTGTTGGCTGTGTATACATGTGTGTCACACATGTACACATTTCATTCTGTGGTCTACAAATAGCAAAAACAGGTCTTAAGTACTCTCTTGACCTCTGTGAGGGTAAAGGTAAATGGCTTAAATATGCAGAATTATTTTAAAGTTAGTCCCCACAAGCATGATTAAAAGAGGCTCACAGATTTGTTCATGTTAGAATCTAATAAACCCACACTTCAAAATCAGGGCGTGGGGGGTTGACTTAGTGTCTGAGCAATTCCCTGCCACTCGGGAAAATGACCATTCCACAAAAGACAAAGGGTATTTTTTAAAATAGCATCACAGTAAAGTCATTTTAATTTGATTCAGCAGTGAACAATTTAAGACATGCTTCATGCAACAAAAGGCAGCTGGACACATAAGGATGATAGTGAGATCCATTCAAAATTAAAGAATAGGCGAAATCATTTACAACAATAAAGATGCAGAAAATCCTATTGGGGGAAAAAATAGAAAACTCCCAGTAGCAAATGATTTCCAAATTCTTTCAAAAGAGAAAGCAAAAGACATTTTAATGTCACTCTGGTAGCTTTCAGAATAGAATAAGTTAATCAGGCTGCCTCTAAAAACAAAAAAAAAAACAATTCATAAAGTAAAAATCAGCAATGAACTATACAGCTAGTGTCAAGAAAGCAGACTGTTTCAAGATAGTGATTTGTATGCAAATATAGTTCAGCATTTATCACCAAACCTCCAAGGTCTAAAAACAGAAAAAAAGTTTTGTTCTTTCCATCTGTTTCAACTTCTCTCATGGTAGAGTCAACTGCCAATGACAGATGAAGATACGAGGTCTTCGAAACAATAAAAACAGAAGAAAGTCATGTGTAAATTTTGTTTCAGATGAGAACTTCTAAGGCAGGGGTTCTTAGCGTGTGGGTTGAGACCCCATTGAGAGTTGAACAACCCTTTTACAGGGGTTGCCCAATTCATAACAGTAGCAAAATTACAGTTATGAAGTAGCAATGAAAATAATTGGATGGTTGAAGAACTGTATTCAAGGGTCATGGCATTAGAAAAGTTGAGAAGCACCTTTCTAAGGTGATCTTTCTTCTTCTGCTCCCAAAGCCTTGGTATCCTCTTCAGAGTGGTGTTTAGTACTTGTATATACTGCTACGCAAGTCCATCATTGAAGGGCTATGAAATTGGTTTTGTTAGGTTGCTAGAACAGGGACCAGGGTGTCCATTGGACATGCTCAGAGATTTGGACTTCAAGACAGGAAGGGGTAGTTTACACACCTAGGTGAGTGCTACACCTGGTTTGGCCCCATCTAGGCCAGGTGAGTTTAATTCAGCCAGTGGGGTCACCGACCACGCCGCCAGTGGAGGACCTGAAAAACCAAGATCTGAAGTCCCCCATCCTTCCTCTCTCAAGCTGCTTCCTGGCAGGCCCTGCATGATCTCATCTGGTCTCAGGAGTCCATGTGTGGGTGTGAAGTGCCCTGAGGGTGCCTGTCTAGAGGCTGAAACTTCTCCTGTCCTTTATAAAAATCACTTGGATCACAATCCAGGCTTTGGAGTGAACTCTTTATCCCAAGAAGCCAAGGATGGAGATATTCCTCACTCAAGAGGCGTAACATTTTTTTGTGTGTTTTTAATAATAACTTGTTTTCTACCATACAATATACCCAAATTATTGCTGTTGGGTGAATTCCAACTTATAGCACAAATTGACTCAAATTTCAATGCTCGTGGTATATTAATGAAAAATTGATAAAGTCCAATGTGAACTAATGTCTCTACAATCCACGAGTCACTAGTAATACCAGGTAGACATGGGGGTTAGTGATCGATTATCTAATTTCACTCAAAAATCTGATGGTGATCGCTGGTTGTTCATCTGTCAGGTCATTCACAGACAGCAAAGTGTACAATTTTCTTGCCTTCTTATCTTCCAGGGATAAAACTCCATCGCATAAAAAATGGATATCTGATAAAAAGGAATTAACTCTGAGCTATTTCAGAATGTGCAACAAGGAAGCAAAAAATTAATAATGATGAAGTGAATTTTGATTTGAATGCAGAGCATTATGACCTTGGGCATGTTGACCATATCATTCAGGAGAGTAGCCCTGAAGGCAGAGGCAGTTAGTAAGGGCAAGAGAACTTGTGAACATAAAAGGAAGATAATATATCAGACAATGTAACTCCAACAGAAATTCCCCATTTCATAGAACTCCCTATTTCATAACACTGGCGGTGCAAAGGACAAAACACGGGAAGTGGCAACAAAAATAGCAATGAGCATGACAATCTGAGAACGTGTAGAACAGATGCGCGGTTTGTGTAACATGTTATGTAACAAAAATAGCAAGACGTATGCATTGTTCAAACTACCCTCATTAATTGTTTTGCAACAAAGTATAGCATTCTAAATCTTCAACATTTCCAGTGTTAAACATTTTGTTCTTAGGTACCATTCCTTTGCATCTGACTCGGGATGAACCTATAGAGGGCAAAGCTAAACAAAGTTTGGTCCTGTGTCATCCTCAAAATAATTCCTATGTCGAACCCATCACTGTACAGTGTCATTCCCTCTTGTGGAAAACCTTCCATTTTCCCAGTGATCCTCTGTTTTGCCAAGTATGATGTCCTTCTGCAGGGATTGGTTCCTCCTAACAATATGTTCAAAGGAAGTGAGATTCAATCCTGTCAACCCTCCTTCTAAGGAGAATTCAGGCTGCATTTTTGCCTAGGGGAAATCTTTGGTTGTGGACAAAAGTAAAACGAGCTTTGGGGAAACTTCAATCTTTTCTTCCATGGCAAGCAGAGCACTTTGACTTCCCAAGTGCCATAAAGCAGAGGTCAGATGTGCCTCCCCCTCCATCATTCATGACCTCACCTGGCATCCACCATGCCTCTGAAGACACTATGTCTATGCTGGGTTTGGTAAATCCTTGAGAACTCACAGACGATACTCACACTCAAGGGGGTTTGATAGAGAAGTACATGCATTAACAGAAGTCAGCATCAGTAAATAGTGAGGGCACAGTTATTGGTACAAGCAGTAACTTTCCTCTGCCAGCAGTCCAGTCTCTCCCTGATCTTCATTCTCTCTGTCTTTGACTTCAATGGGCCAGGAAACTGGCCCATTTCTCTACCTTACAGTTTCATAGTCTGCATAGCTCCTCTGTTCTGTCTCATGGTCTCATTCCCTTGGCGTGGGGTCTCCATCTGGCTCCTTTCCTCTGCCCCTGTTCTGCAGGCTCTAGTGATTCTGGTCCTGGCCTCCACCACTTCAAACAGAAATCTCTAACAAGCTTCCCTTTCCCTGACCCTGGGCTTTCACTCTGTCCCCCTGCTGGCTCTTATCCACAGAGGAATGTTTTTGATGCAAGTGTGGCTTGTCTAGAAGGAACTCATACCTCCAAGGAAAACTAGGATGGTGACTTGAGTCATGCCCTCTAGAGTACAAAGTGAAATATATTGACCTTAATCTTGCGACAGAGACCTAGTCCAAAATGGAAATGTAACCACAGGCACAAGGTGGGAAGGATTATAGCTAGAAGGGCCATATTAATTGAATATAGCTCATCTTCCTTCATCATCATTTTGCTTTCAGACCCAAAATTCTCAGAGGAATTTTGTTCTCTTTACGTTCCACCTTGAGAGGTTGTATCTTTGATCTTCACCAGCAAGTGCTTGAAATCCTCTGCAGTTTCAACAATCAAAACTGTTTCAAAGGTTGTTAATAAGCCTTTCTCTAATTCTCACATATCTTTCTTCTTCATAGAGTGGAGCTTCTGGAATTATTTGTTCAGCATACAGATGGAATAAATATGATGAAAAGATAAACCTCTGAAAATAACTTTTCTGAATTTTAGACAACACCATACCCCCATCCTATCTCTTAATTTACATAGAAGTTCCACATGTGCACAATTAAGCATTCTGGAATTCCAATTCTTTATAATGTGATGCATAATTTGTTATAATGTACACAGGTGAATATGTTTGCATAGTCAATAAACACAGGTAAGCATCTTTGGGGGTCTTCTCTTTTAGCCAAGAGCCATTTGATTTAATGATATCCTTTGCTTCATGTATTCTTTTTAATCCAGCTTGAATTTCTGCTAATGCCTTATTGATATACTGCAGCAGCCATTTTAAATTTATCCTCAAAAAATTTAGTTGAGTGTAATTTCATATATTTCATTGTAATACTCTCTTCCCAAGTTGCCTTTTGGAAGCATTTTTCCAGTTTTTAAATTCATCATGTTTTAAATTACAGTGCACCACATAAGCATTAGTTTTGCTACTTTATTAATTTTACTATTTTGTATAGTTACAGCTGCCAGTAAGAGAATATTTTGTATTGTCCAAAATTACGAAGTTGATAGAACTGTTATGATTTCTCCCCATGGTTATTAATATCATTTTGCATGACTTCAGGTTATCTGATCATTTTTACAGCCTCAAACTAATAACCACACAAAAGGGATCTCTGTACTGGGCAGCAAAAGCAGAACCTGTACTGAAAGCCAGGGTCAAACTGGATATGCAATTCAATAATAGTAAAACTGGACTGAAGAAAATCAAGGACTCTGTCTCCAAAGAGATCTATTTATTCAATATGCTTTACAGAAAGGGTGTACCTATTGTCATATGCTCCTGAATTCTTCCAACAGATTTTTTTCTGCAAAAATAAAGCCTACATGTCACTCCCCCCACCCTAATAGCTTAGTCAAGAACTGCATGTTACCAAACCTCTTGACCCTTGGCTGCATGATTAAGCTCAGCTGTGAAGCATTAAGGCTTTTCCATCAAATGCTGTCCTGTGCATAAAGATGTGACAGGAGGGAGATTGCATCTGGGGTCAGAACAACATCACACACAGAACATTACTTCCACATTCCGTACTATCTGTTCACCAAAAAAAGTTCACTCAATATGTTTGCTTTGAGAAACAAAAGGAATGCACCTAGACTAGAGCTGCAACCTCTCCTTAGCAGCACTGTCCCCTTAGGGCCAGTCTCCAGTCTCTCAGAGTGCAGGTGGTAGAGTAAATTAAATGTTAGCTGTCCTTCTAAGAGAGAGTTCAGTGGTTCGAATCCACCAACACTTCCCTGGGAGAAAGGTGAGGCAGCGTACCTCCATAAAAAATGTACACTCTTGGAAACCCTCAGGGGCAATTCTAACATAACCTGGCTCCAGCTCCAAAGCTATTTAAAAGCACAAGTCGTGTCTCATTGTCTCTGTACACAAAGGCCAACACCTGGAGTCCAGCCTAGGTCTCAAAGCTCTTAGATCTCCTTATCGCTTAGGAAATGTGTCCATCCAAAGTACTCCTCCAAAAGTCCTCAGTGTTCATAAGATTCGTAGCCCATATCAATTTCTGGAATTCAAATGTTCCTCTATCTTTGGTTGTTTTCTATCTAGAATAGAAACCATGAGAAAGGAATCAGAGCTGCCTATTTGTCAGAGGTACCAGTAGCACATAGCATCACCGTTTCTGGGCACATAGCACTTGCTGAACATTGAATGGACAGATGGATGGGTGGGTTTGTGGATGGACGGTTGGTATAAATGACTCCTTGTATGAATGATTGCTTGAATGGTGGACTATTGAAACAAATGACAGTTTGATTAAATAAATATGTGAATGAAGTTGAACAACTGTGGACATATCATCTTATTTTAGTGCATGAAAAATATGTTTTATTGTAATTCTCCTAGATGATGTTTCATTGACACAAACAGAAGTTTCTCTGAGCCACCTATCCTTTTTCCTGAGTTTTTCCTTTAAATCAATCTAAATGGAGGAATAATTCCTGTGGGTGAGCTCACCAGGTCCAGCCTACCATTTGCTCAAGTACAAGATGCTGCTGCACGTGTGAAAACAGCTTGGGGATTTTTGCTGAGAATAAGCTCAAGATGAGTTGTCAGAGAACTGTTGTTTCCACTTAAACACATTTGATCTGAGACTGTGAAGGCAAGTCTGGTACTGACTTGAGGGAAGTGATTTCTCACTCTGATCTTTGTTGGCAAGGACATTCTGGAGTTTTCTGTCAACTTGGGGAGCCACCAGGGACAACCCATAGTATAGTCACAGAAAGCATCAGTATGGCTGAAGAAGAATGGAGAAAATGGAAAAGAGGAAACAAGGCTAGTCTTTAAGGTATAACCTCGAAAAATACTCTTCAGAAAAGGAGGAAAGATGCAGACTAACAGATAGTGGTAGAATTAAATTTAAATCCCTCATCAGGACTGCAGAGTGTCCCAGACTTGTACCAGTTTTAGCTACTTGGCCACAGCCAAATAGTTTAATCTCCTTGAATGTCAGTATGCTCATATGTAAAATGAGTATTATTTATTCTGTTAGAATTAGACTTCAGAGGAATGAAGCTTTTACAGTAAGAGAAATTGCTTTCAAGAAAATGCACAGTTCTAATAGTGAAAAGAGTAACAGATTTAGTACAACCACCATCTTCAATAGCTAACGAAGTCATTGGTGGAAGCAAAATTACTAATGACAGATTTAGGAGTTAGACCAAGAGTTCTTCGCGTGGGGTCCCCAGATACTTAGGAGCGGGTCCACATTCAGAAAAGAAGGAATACATCAACATGGCCTTGCTGTTGTTGTTAGGTGTTATTTGTTCAGTCTAGCTCATAACCACAAGATGCACAATTTAAAGAAACACTGGTTGGTCCTGCACCATCCTCCTAACTGCTGAAAGTAGAGAAAGTGTAGATTTCTTTTTATCAGTTTTAACTGAAATTTAGAATCGTCTTTGATCTCCATGAAGTCCTGAGGCAGAACCAGTGATAAAGTGCTTGGCGACTAAACAAAAGTCTGTTGATTTAAATCTACTCAGAACTGGGAAAGCAATCCTGATAATATATTTGAAAAAGCTGCATCACTGAAAACCCTGTGCACAGGGTCCTCATGAGTCAGAATAGACTTGACAGCAACTAATTCAATATACAAATAAACAATAAGCCAGAGTAATGATAATAGTACTTATGGCTTTGTTATAATGTAAATCACATATTTATCAAACCACTTTGTAGTCCTTGCAGATGTTTGAAAATGCCATAAAATACAGAAGTACTCCTTTTTACACCAAAACCATATAGTTATTAGACCTGCTACCAGATAGTGCTATTAAATGTATAATTAAGAAGTACACATTTCTTTTTATTGTTATTTTCCCCCTAATCCTAACTGTAAACCTAACCCTCACCCAAGAAGCCCACATTTCAATAGATCATACATTAGCTTTTAACAACCATGATATCTATGTTGCTACAACAATTTTTTCATCTAAAAACATTATTTGGAAAAGATGGAAGGAATACACAGAGTATCAAAACAAATTTGTTGACCCTCAACCATTTCAGAAATTATCATACAATCAAGTATACTGAAGGAGACATTCATGGCCTTGGTAAAAAGGAAGACTTAAAAAGTGACAGAGTGACAATTGAAATTTTTCAATAGAAGGATTCAGGGCTGGAGGTGCTGAAGGGCTGCTCTCTCAATTATGACAAGAAACTTAGAAAAGCAGTTACCTGGTCAATCATCTGTTAAATAAGCATATGCTTGTTCACTCCAAAAGTCCAATCCAACAGCATGTAAAACTCATTTAAGAATATCATTAATATCACATGTAAATAAAATTTTACCATAGATAACTCAACATTATATGAGCAGAGGACAGATAAACTCAGAAAAGAATATAAAACAAGGGATATCATGTCTGGTATCAACTGAAGCTTGATTGAAAGGAGAAAATATCAGAAAGATGTTGGCCTGTCCTTTATTGATTATTAAAGAGCATAAGAAACTATATTTTTCTATTTAACATTGTAATTAGTGACAATTATAGTACAATTAATTGTGCATATATATGAGGGAGACATCCCTTTCCACCCCCCCCAAAAAAAAACCCCAAACCAGAAAAAACCTCTGCTGGGTGGAACTTTCTTTCTTTTTTCTTTTTTTAAATCATTTTACTGGGGAATCATACAACTCTTATCACAATCCATTGTGTCAGGCACATTTGTATATTTGTTGCCCTCATCATTCTCAAACCATTTTCTTTCAACCTGATAGTGTGTGTGTGTGTGTGTGTGTGTGTGTGTGTGTGTGTGTGTGTGTGTCAGGGGAGGTAGCATTTAAGGGCTAAAGACAAGTTGTATGTTTCTTCATTGCTATGCTGCACCCTGACTGACTAGTCTCATCTCTGCAACCTTTTTTTAAGGGTATTCTCCAGTTGCCTATCAATCTGTGCTCCCACTCCCCCACCCCCCATTCACTGTGATAAGATTTTTATTTTTTGATGCCTGATACCTGATCCCTTTGACACCTCATGATCACACAGTCTGGTGTGCTTCTTCCATGTGGGTTTCATTGCTTCTGAGCTAGATGGCTGCTTATTAATCTTTAAGCCTTTAAGAGCCTAGATGCTGTATCTCTTGATGTAGCACCATAAGCTTTCTTCACCACATTTGTTTATGCACGTATTTGTCTGTCTTTAGCAATCAGCAATTGTGACAGGACGGTGAGCATCATGGAATGCCATTTTAATAGAACAAAGTGTTCTTGCATTGAGGAAGTACTTGAGTGGAGGCCCAATGTCCACCTGCTACCTTAAAACTAAACCTATAAATATATGCACTTAGAATTAGATCATCATATATAAATATATTTACATATGTAGAGATCTGTATTTAGCCCTCTATAAATGTCCTTTGCCTCCTAGTTCTTTCCTCTATTTCCTTTCTCTTTCCTCTTGTCCCACCATGCTCAGCTTTCATTTGGATTTCAGTAATTCTTTTCGGTTACATTTCTCTTGATCAAGTCCTACCAAGCCTCTATACCCCCCTTGTTACTGATTTTGGATCATTTGTTGATCTCTTACCCTCTGGGTTTGTTAACACCACGTCCTTTCCCCCACCTCTCTCTCTCCCATGTCCCCCCAGAATGTACAGTTATGTTGTTTCTCCTCCAGATTGTTTATCCAGCCTATCTTATGTAGGCTGGATAATAATATGCAAAAACAATAAGGTAAGGCAAAACAAAACAAAAACAATGATTAAAAACAAAAGAAGAAAAGTCTGTATTCTCATTGGACAAGCATCTGTCCACTGAGCTAGTGCACCCAGTGGCATTGCCTGGAAAGGTTCTCTCTAGTCATAATGAATCTTTTATCAAATGCAGTTTTGCTTGAACCTTGTTTTTTTATTATGGCTATTGAATAAAACAGCATGGAGCTATGCAATTTTGTTTCCTGCTCAGTAGAAATGACCCCAAAATTTTGTGATGTTGAAAACAGCTTACATGTATATAAGGAGTTTTCTCATTTCAAATAAGGTGAAGTGTAGAATGATGACAAATTTTCCGAATAGGAAAATGTTGACTAACAGTGAATTTCAAAGTTGTTCCATCAGGTCAGATTGTTAATCAAGCTTTCAATTTAGAGGTTCTGAATGGATTACATGACAGTGTGCAATAAAAAGGCCCATTTGTGGCAGTTGGGGGACGTGTTTTGCCACCATGGAAATGACAATACATCTGCCTGTGCAGTCATATCAGTGCAGGAATTCTTGGCAAAAAATGGTATGCCTCTCTTGCTTCGAGGCCCTTGTTCTCCTGACCTCCCACCTTGTGATTTCTTTTTGCTTCCATGAATGAAGAGGGACAGGAAAGGGCAGCGATTTGAAGACATAGAAGAGGTGAAGAAAAAAATGAGGGAGGGTGTTGTCAGCCATTTAAACAGCTGAGTTTGGAAAATGTTTCCAAGAAGGGAATTGGAGATTTGTATTAAGTGTAGTGGAGAGTACATTAAAAAATTTAAATACATAGCATTGAAAAAATCCACTTTTTGCATACCCTCTCATAGAACCCTGACATAGAATAAGAAGTGATCCTTTGTGCCAAACAACAGGACACTTCCTAGTCTAAAATTAGCAAACTGTGTGCTAAGCAGATAATCCAAGAAGTTGTACAATATGAAGAAGAATCCAGTATCATGATTGGAAGAAGGCTCACTGACCACCTACAGTATGCATCTAACATAACCTTGCTTTCTGAAAGTGAAGAGAACTCCAAGCACTTACTACTGAGACTTAAAGACTACAACTTGCAGTACATGTTATATATTAATGCGAAAAAGTGTAAGTCTTCACAAGTGTACCAATAAGTAACACAGAAGTGGAATATAGATTAAACTTAATAAAGTAATTTTGCATGATGCCCAATCAGTGCTCATGAAGCAACAATGAAGAAATCCAACAAGATTGGGCAAATATATATATATATATATATATATATATATATATATATATATAAATAATTCTAGACTTGAAAAGAAAACAGGCCATTCTGAAGACTATGAGGCTGTCCTAATCTACAGTATTTTCAGTTGCTTCATATCTATGCAAAGCTGGGCAATAAATAAAGGCACCTGGAGAAGAATTGGTGCCTTCGAATTATGAGCTGGAAACCCATATTTCACTTGACATAGTGATGATGTGCTGGACTGTTAACCACAAGGTCATCAGTTTGGAATCACCTGCAGCTCCTAGGGAGAAAGAAGAGACTTTCTAGTCTCTCAAAGATCGACAGTCGCAGGAGCCCACAAATGCAGTTGCTCCCTGGTGCATAGGGTTCTTAGAAGTTGTGCTCACCTCAGGGGCAGTGAGTGTGTTTTGCTTTGTGGGTTGGATATAGGAATGAAAAAATGAACTTTGGAAGTAAAATATCCAAATTGCTCCTCAGAAGAGAGGATGGAAAGAGTTCATCTCATGCATTTTGCATATGTTATCCTTGGAGAAGGTCATTATACTTGGTAGAGAGTCAGAGAAATAAAGAAAGATCCTCAATCAATTGACACAGTCGTTGCAAGAATAGGCTAAAACATAACAAAGATTGTGAGGGCAGGGCTAGCAGGGTTATAGTCTGTTGTATAAAATGTCACTTTGCATTAAAATGAACTTGACATTGGGAGAAGAGATCCTCGGGTTTTGTTAACTGCCAAAAGGACCCACTTAAGAGAGTCTTAAGGATTTTTACTTTAGATGAAAGGTTGAAGAAAAACTTTATAAGGGAAGGAGTGGTTGCCCTACCTAACCAAATCAACTGGTCAATTTCAGTTCCATCCATGCTATGATCATAAGAATGGAACAGCCAGACATTGTGTCTTCTGACACTATGAAATTGGGAGCATTCAGTACTATTACAAAGGCTTCTACTTCATACTACAACTACCAATGCATGACATTTCCAAACTGCACATACCACCATCCACTTTAATTTACTTATTTATATAATAATGCATATGGTATATAGTGTTGAGGTTCATAATTTACTAATGTTATTATTTTCAGGTATTCACTTGCAGATGTTCCACTTCATGCTTTTCTATGAAAATGCTGCCATGAATAGATGTATGTATTGATTGTGAACAGAGTTGTATGAACCCCCAATAAAATTATTTTAAAAAACAAACAAACACTGCCATGTAGGCTACAGCCTGGTGGACAGGAAGTCAATGTCATGGGACAAAAATTGTGCAATGTTATCTTTAATGACGTACAATAATAGAATCCCATATGTGCAATAGAGTCTTTAGACTGACTTTCTTCATACAACACTAATTCCAACTTCATTGTAGACCACGTGGATAGTGTGAGCCTACCCAAAGTTTTGCATCAGAAGAAATATCAGTTATTACTTTGAAATGAGGTACTAGGTTTACTTCAGAATTGTCTTATGACAGAACTGTCTGAATGGAAGTGTATTGTAAGAGAATACCTATAATTATTTCTTAAACCACCATTGTCCAACAGAACTTTCTGAGAAGTTGAGATATTCTGTCTGCACTGTCCTAAATGGTCATTACCAGCTGTACTTAAAAATTGGCCAGAACAAGTGAGCCCCTGGATTTTAAGCGTTGACTTACTTTAATGTGGCAAGTGACTCATAAACAGCACTTAATTTTAGCAAAATATAAAAGAGAAAAAAGCCACACAATGCCTAGGTAAAGCAAACAGACAAATCCCCAAGACAGATGAACTTCAAGAATTACATTCTAAGTTTAAGAAAATTTTAGTGGAATTAAAAATTAAGATACTACACAGTTCCAGAGACCAGGTAGCTATGTGAAAATTGATATTATGTAAAAGTAGAGAACCATCACATTGGATCACAAAATGGAGGATGGCTACATCATTGCATAACTCAAATTCCATTACAACCTCAGCTAGCATTTAGCTCTCCTCATATTTTGGCATTAAATATGATCACACCCATGCTGCTAGTATGCAAAGTAGTCAGTAGATGTTTTTTACAATTGCCATAAATGCTAAATGTCAGATAATGCAAAAGTCTATATGTAAGAAGTAGGTATACTAAAATGAATAAACTAGAGTGCTTATGGGTAATAGTTAAATGGAATGTGTGAGTCTTTTGTGGACACTGATTCAACTGATCAATGATAAAGAAGACATTTAAAAATAAATGTGGAAATTTAATATGCCATTATATCAAGAAGTACGATTGTTTTTGTTTAAAGTAACTATTGCATTGCAGTCATATTAGAACATTTCCATATGTTATGAGATATAGACTGATTGACGTAGAGCTGAGAAAAATATTTTAAGATTTTCTGTGAAGTATTTTAGCAAAAGTAAAGATTGGTAGGCAAACTGAACGTGGGGGGGGGGAATCTAGGTAATCAACTCATTTGATTGAAGGTAGAAGGATTTGTGATGTTATTTTGCTACTTCCTACAGTTTAAACTCTTTCAAAAATGATAGCAAAATGATAGAATAATGCATTTGGTGCAGTCACTGGCACACAGTAAGCACTCAACAGAGTTCATTCCATGGGCTATTAGCATCAGCAGCATGATTTGTGACGTCTTACATCTAATGAAGGTCAGTTAGAGAAAACCCAAAGAGGTACTTTTAATCTTCACAATGGGACCAATAAACATCATCATGAAAAACAGAAAATATTGAATTGTTAAAGATTTCATTTTATTTGTATCCATAAATGGTGTCCTCAGAAGCAGTAGTCAAGCAATCAGATGACTCCCAGGGCCATCAAACTCAACTGATATAATGTAGTCCACAAGGACAATGTTCTACATCCAATATTGGTAAGTCACTTGTGAGTGGCCATTTCAGGTGCAACAGCTGGTGTCTCCCCATTCAAATCAAACAAGATGAAAAAGAATCAAAGATACCAGGAAACGATCCAAGGACCTAATAGACCACAAGCAACCAGCTTACATAACCCAGACCTGAGACCAGAGGGACTAGAGGTGCTCAGCTACCTGCTGATCTCTGACAGGGACTACAATAGGTCCTGTAGAGTGGGGGGAATGTGAGACAAAACTCAAAATCATGAAGTAAGACGAAGTTCCCTGGTTTGAAACTGGAAGAACCCTTACAACATTAGTCCCCAGACACCTCTTAGACTTGGAACTTAACTCCGTGACTCCACTTTCAGCCAAACAATATAAAGGTTTATAGGAAAAGATGTCACTTAGAGTCCTAAGGCACACTTAATGTACGCAATTCCCACACATGTGCACCAAAGCAGAGCAACACATAAAGAAACTCAAAGAAGAACTGATGTCTTTGAAGTATTATTTTGACAAATAATATTAATATACATGGTGCTTCAGAAGAATCGGTCAGTCTACCTTGGTACAAATATAGCTAGAATGCTGCTTTGAAGTAGTGGTGGTGAGACTGTGCAGCATGTATTTGGGGCATGCTTTCAGGAGGCTTAGTCCCTGGAGTAGGACATCTTGCCTGAAAAGGGGTCAAAGTCAGAGAAGCCCTTCAATAAGTGAAGCCCAGTGGCTGCGGAATATACTCAAACACAATGTTTGTGAGGAGTGTGGAGGGCCAGATAATGTTTCGTTCTCTTGTCCATGCATTAGTATGAGTCTGGACAGGATGCAAATTTGAGAGCTCAGGTGCACCTGACTCACACCATGGCATTGTCAATAACCTCACACACATGTGACAGTTGGACCCTGAGTAAGGAAAAAGCAGGAGGATTGATGCATTTGGAGGATGGTGCTAGGATAAAGCAGTGAAAGTATTCCAAACTGTCAAAAGAACCAATATCTGTCTTAGAAGACATAGTCCCAGAATTCTCCTTACAGGTAAGGATGTCAAAACTTCACCACACATCCTTTGGACCTATTGTCAGGAGAGAACAATTCCTGGGAAAAGATATCCTGCTAAATAAAGAACAAGGACTCCAGCAAGCTGGACTGACCCTGTGGCAGCAATGATGGGTCCAAACATAAGAACAATTGGGAGGGTGGCTGGGGACCAAGTAGTGTTTGGTTCTGTTGGACATCATGTGGCGATGAGGAGGAAGAGACTCAACAGTACCGAACAGCACCACCACCATCATCATCAACAAGGAGGGAGCTAGGGACTCAGTGTAGAACAGCATGTGAACAGTGAATGCTCTATGAAGATGAAAACATACTATTTCTTAAGGTCACAGTGGGATACTTTTAACAGCAATAGCAACAACTGCTTACATGTACTGAATATTTATTATGTAGTAGACAAGAAACCTTGGTGGCACAATGAGAGAAACTCTTTACTGCTAATTTAAGACTGTTTGTTCTAATCTACCCATCGGGTCCAGGCATGAAATGACCTCTCATCTCTTTCATAAACAGTTCTACTTTAGAAAACTTATGGGGTATTTCCATTCTGTCCTATAGGATCATTATGGGTCAAAACCAGCTCAATGACACACAACATCAATTGAAAAGCTCTATGGATTTCCTTCCTATTCTGTCATTTAATCCTGAGAACCTCATCAGAGCTAGAAACTCATGGTTTCCACCACAGCTGAGCCAGCTGAGACTGATTGCCTGGGGAAATGTTGCCCAGGAGGGTCATGGGCAGTGTCTTGGCTCATGGTCCATCACATTCTTGACAACACCTAACTAGTCAGCTTCAATGAACTTGTCATTCTAATAAATTGCACAGCTTGGGCAGCCTATTGGTTTGTACATGGCCATTGAACAGAGAGATGAATTTGGGTCTTACTAATCAAAATGCCTTTCAATATCACTCTTCTCTTTAAAGCAGGTGAGAAAACCTCCACAAGGGTTCCTTATCTCTGGACAATGGGATGCAACGATCAAGTAAATGCTACATCTCAACTCTTTCATTTTTCCTATTTCAAATTGTCCATTAATTAGAGGAAAACATCTTCCCTAGGCTGTCGTTTGGCCAGGAAAGTCCATGGTATATCTTTGTCAACATGTTTCAGAATATAAATCCAGATTACAAAAACTAAAGTTGGTAAAAAGGTTGTCATCATATATTATATCGTTTAGAAAGAAATATTGGTGACCTTATCCAGTATGACTGTTATAATAGTAATAAAATAGAATCTTAGCAGATTACACTTTTGGTCAAAGTAGTAAAATGTGACCTTATTCTATTCAGCATTGACATTTATTATATTAATTCATATGCAAAAAACTTCATTAAAATGATATTAGAGCTGTGGTTAGAAATAGGAATGTTCAAGAACTTTAGAAAAAAGATTGCACTTTACCAGTCATTCATAGCATTAAGCCTGCTGGATGCAAATCAAACTAAATACAGCAGGTATCCCTGTTCCCATCCACCTCCATCCCTACAGACCCTCAGATGTCTTTCAAACCTTACATCATTGTGATCACGCGCTGGAGAAAATGTTAACTCAGATTATAACTACACAAGGCTGACTCAGAGTCGCCTAATACGAGGCGGGGAAATCCGCTGCAAGCCTTCGTCTGCATGCACCGAAGGCACGTGAACATATTCAGACCTTCAGAAGAGGTCCTCTGTTGCAGGAACAGAATCCGGCAGATACATGATTTCATAGGCTTTCTGTCACATAGGAAAAGGAGACTTGGTTTTGGATATTCGCTCAGCGATGACACCCTCTTCACCACCTCAAACCCAAACCGAACTCACTGCTGCCAAGGCAATGCTGATGCATAGCCACCCCCTGTAAGTTTCCAGTCCGCAAGTGATGCCGGGAGGAAAAAACCCAATCTTTCTCCCTGACCTGCTGATGGTTTCGTACTTCCGGCCCTGCAGATCGCAGCTCAGTGCATAACCATCGCGTCACGGAAAATAGAACAGCAGGATGCATTATGGGCCAAAGTTTTACAGGATGACTCTTTCTTGAATAGAAGTATTGAGTACTCTTGGTATGGTAGAGAAACTCAAAACTCACTGCCCGGGAGTTGATTCAGACTCAGAGGAAACCTACAGGGCAGGATAGAACTGTTATCAAGACTGTAACGCTTGCTGTTGCGGTCGCCATCTTTTTAAAAATTATTATTACTTGGGAGTTAATACATATATCATACGACTCTATAGTTCAATCACTGCAAGCAGAAAAACCCAAAGTAATTGCCTTGAAGTCAATGGTATTTCCTTGTGAGTCTGGTGAGTTTCTACGTCTGTAAATGTTTATAGGAATAGAACGTCCAGTCTTTCTCCAATTTACAGGAGTAGAAAACCCTAATTTTTTTTTAACGAGAGAGCAACCAGTGATTTTGAACAGCTGACCTCGCTGTTGGGAGCATAACCACTGCATCACAGACTTCAGCAGGTTGGACTTGGGGCCAGGCCTAGTCACACCTCCTCTATTGTAGCTTCATCCTTGCAAACTGAACTTCCTTGCAATCTTGCCTCTTACCATTTCTTTTAACTCATCCAGGTATGAATTGTCATGAACTTTAAAGTTGCTTCTTTTCTTAAACATCCTAGCTAATATTATTTTTGGATCTAAATACCCTTGCATTGGGTTCAAGAGGGGACTTCAAGAAGTTTGTGAAAAAAGTGGTATTGACTGAGAGTGGAATTTCCCCCCACAAACCTCTTGAAGTTGCCTAGTGTACGTGGAAGGTGTAGTTATGACAAGTAGCCCCAAATGAGAGTGGCTTATATGACCCAGTGCTCTTTCTTGTCAGCTCTGCGTTCTCTGTGGGCGAGTCCATGAGCTCGTTACCCGTTTATTACTCAGGAACTCAGGTCGGCTCACAGACGGCCACACTGTGAAGAAAGAGAAACCTGTGGTCTCGCACCAGAAGTTAGGCGCCCCATCCCAAAGTGACATGATTCATTGACATTAACTTGCCCGATGCTCCCACCTAACTACCAGACATGTAATTCTTCATTGCACCAAGAAGGAAGCTGTGGCAGTTATGTTATTTTATGTCAACTTGAAGCTATATGAAAGTGTACGGGTGGTATCCAAGCAAACTGATGGTGCCTCTTGTGGGCATGACCTTCTCATAAACTTCTCTATCTGCCTTGCCCTCCCTGCTTGCTGACCTCCCTGAGAGTTGCTGAGCCCTGGCATGTTTTAGCAGATCTTGGATCCACATGTCTCGGCACCACTGGCCTGTGACCTTCCTGCATTCTGCATCATAGCAGGAGACCGTGAGAGTCTGAATAGGGACTCGGGCTAGCATCCAACTTAAGGACTTGAATTAGACTGGGCTGGGGTGCTTTTCTGGATATATAAGTACATCTTGATATAAAGTTCTTTCTTACACATGTATGGGTGTCACAGGAATTGTTTCTTTAGTCAACCGAGCCTAACACAGAAGGAAAACCAGAAATATGTAACCAACAACATTAGCGATCTCTTATCTCCACATGTCCCAAATCTTATCATTCTGATAGACTGAGTTTAAATTCTACAGCCTCCAATAACATAGCTCCGGCCTCTTTTATAAAAGGAAAGAGTTCATACTCTTAACACAGCATGCTATTTTACCTCTGCCCTTTATGACTCTATGTGAACAGTATCTCCACAGGGATTTTATATTTCCCCACATGCCTTGCAAGATAAATGTGACTTCAATGATTGAACAGGCTGCCCACATGAAAATCTCATCTCCAAAGACTCCAAAGACTCTGGAGGCCACTAATACTTGATAAGCAATAAATCTTTAAAAAAATTTTGCTTCCCACTTATACCATAAAGATATTTAAAACATCATTAAAAGGATCATAAAGATTAAATAAAGATGAGCCTAAAATCCCATCACCCTAACCCAACAAGTATTTTTATTTCTTTCCTTTTTACTCTGCCATCCATTTTCTGTACATAAGACATACGGGGTTCACTGAAAGAAGGAGAACTTTAAATCGAAGACAAGCGACTACCTACTCCCATACCTCTTACACCCCCCCCCCCCAAAGGCAATGACCTATTGGGCTATTATGCTTCTGCGTCTACTTTTACCAGCAAATTGTTATATATGACACCAAAAAGCATGGGAAATCTAAAAATAGATCAATGGAAACATAATTCATTAAAAAAAATATGTTCCTCAAATGACTTATCAAGAAAATGAAAGTGCAGCCTCCAGATTGAGAGAAAATTTGGGGGAACCATGTACCTGACAAGATTTTAAAATTCAAAATAAATGAGACCTCTTCAATTAAACAACAGTAAACAAACAAACAAGCAAAAGATAACCCAATGACAAAATAGTGTAAAGGGTTTGAACAGAATCTAATCAACGAAGAAACAATGTGTAAGTGGCCAAAAAGCACATTCTATCATTAGGGAAATGTGAATTAAAACCACAGTAACATATGCATTAAGATGACAATGACAAAAATAAAAACAAAAACAAAACAATAGATATTGACAGGACTATAAACCAGGGAAAACTTAGCAGTCCCATTTATTGTTGGTAGGTTTATAAAATAATCAAGAAATTATGGAAAATGGCTTGTGGTTTCCCAATAGAAAAACACAGTATTTCTATATGAACTAACAAATCCACTTCCAGGATATACCCAATACCTAAAAGAAATGAAAGCAGGCACTCTAACTGAGGCTTGTATAACATTTCTGCAATCCTGTTTGAAATAACTCAAAGCACTGCCCATCATCTCTGATGAAAGCATAAACAAAATGTGGTACATACATACATTTGAATATTATTAAGCTATAAAAATTAATGAAGACCTGCTACTTGCTACAACCTGGATAAATCTTAAAAACTTTTTACTGAATTCAATAAGCTCATCTCAAAAGGACAGCTCACACTTTGATAAAATACGAAGTGAGAGAAGTATATTGAGAAAAAAGAATATTCATGGTGAGTGGGAGGGGTGGGTTGGAGTACAAAAGGGAGAGTAATTCCTTAGGGACCCCTGAACTTCTGTTAAAGGTGGTGGAAAAAAGAGTAATGTCAAGCAACATGAAAATTCAAAATGAAGTCTGTGACAGTAATGTGCTTATGTTAATTTTATGATTGAAATGTAGGGGTGGAGTCTAGTCTATTAATCTGGAGATAGCCATTGAGTAGCCAATGAGGCCTCTATGTGGGCATGGCTTTCTCTTGAGACTTCTGGGAAATCTCACAATTTTTCCTTAGTGAAGATGAGAAGCTATCTTCCCCAGTTGTTGGGAATTCATCTGAGAGACGATGAATCACGGACAAGACATGATGGCAGTGTTCGAGGAGATGGAGGAGGCAGTGGAGAGACCACACAGCTTTGCCCTGATGGAGCCAGACCTCTGAAATTGGGGTGGCCACATGGGGACCTCTGCCAGCGAAGAGTTGCTTCCGCTGTTGATGGACCCTGAGCCCTGGAAGTGAGCAACCATGTGGAGACCCTTGCCAGCACCGGGATTGTCCACCCACTGACCTGTGACTTCGTAAGTCGGAAGGAGACTTTATAAACTGATTTCGGGCATATGGGTTAATATCAGACTTATGACTTTGAACTGGACTGGGCTCAATGTCCTGTTCCTCTTGTACATAAACCTTTTTCTTATATCTATATGTGTGTGTCAATAAATTTATTCCTCTAGTCTACCCGGACAAACACAAAATCACTGAATTTTTTGCATGAAAAATGCTGAAATGGCAAAAGTTTTAATGAAAATATATTCACTAGCAGCTGAGCCCCAGTGGCGTAGTGGCTGTGCGCGGGACTGCAGCCCACTGGGATGGAGGTTGAATTCCAGCAGCGGCTCCACAGGAGCAAAGGCTGGGCCTCCTACTCCCACCACCAGAGGGCAGTGATGCCCAAAAAACCAAAAAAAGCAAACAAAAAAGAAAATATATTCACTAGCATCCTTTTTTAAAATATTTACTTTCTCTTTTTTTTGCATTACTGCCCAAGTAAGAGTAGGAAGCCCAGCCTTGCTCCTGAAGAGCTGCTGCTGGATTTGAACCGTCAACCCTGTGGGGCACAGTCCCACATATAACCACTGTGCCACCAGGGCTCAGCTACTAGCATTCTTTTGAAAAGCTAAAAAGACACCACCACCCAAGCCTTGCACTTTGTAAGCTTAACCTAACCAGTGAAATTGTATACTTTAATCAACTTTTTGTGGAATTTAACAATCTAATTATTTTTATTTTGTCATGCATGCTTCCTACTTATGCAAGTTGATTTGGAACCTGTCTGGAATATAATGGAGTTTACAAGGAGGCTTCCAAAAGGTGGTGGAAAATTCCACTATCTCCTAATTTCATTTCTTCCACTCTGTTTTTCAAGTCTCCTGAGGAAAGTCAGAATGTAATATTGGAAACTTTTATTAAACAAAATTATTAAAATGCAAAGCCACTGTTTCTTGACATATTCTCTATATAGGTCTAGATACTTCTTTGGTGGGTCTAGATACTTCTGTGGTGGTATTTCCCTCTCCTTAACCCTTCTGTTACTCATGCTGCCCTCTTCAATCTCAAGACAATAAAGTGGAAGTTTTGACATCTTCATGGAACTCAAACCATGTTCCTTTCCTATGTCCTTTAAGTTTAGGGAACAAAAAGATGTCTACCAGGGGAATATCAGGGCTGTGGGGCAAATAGGATCAGGATCATATAGGGTAAGGTTTTGAAACAAAATTCTCATAAGATCGAATGTTGTTACCCTCAAAGAATGAGCTAGTCAATTTTCATAATAAGGAAAAAAGAATTCTTTGCATGCCATTCCCACCCTTTTCCTCACCACTACAGTTTTGCATTTTCTTAAAAATTATTCTTAATTAGCCCCTGTGATCTTTTTTTTTTTGTATCCTTCTGTATCTTTTTTTTTTGGTGGGGGGGGGGGGAGGCATCACTGCCCTCTGTTGGTCGTGGGAGCTACCTAGTTTTGCTCCTGGAGAGAAGCTGCTGGATTTGAACTGCCAAATCAGTGGGCCGCAGTCCTGCACTCAACCATTATGCCACCGGGAATCAGCCCTGTTCTGTATCTTTTAAGAAAGATAACTCTTTTGCCGTCCCTCTCAAAGTCACCAAAGTATTTTGAGCTGACCTCTGTTGCCTTGAATTTAACTGGCCCAGCAGATTTCCTGTGAAGTCATGGTGTTGATTAGGTACTGTGTTTTGAAGACACCCTAGCAAGACTGACATAAGTGCACTTTTGAGAGAACTGGTGTGCAGACATCCATGGATTATATTCACATATTCAAATATGTTTTGTTTTGATTAGATGCATACCTCTATGAACTGAAATCCTAACAATAATAACTTTGGCTTACCCTCATGTATGTGTGTACTAATTCATGGTGTCAGTAGACATTTAAGTGTCTCATCAAATGGAAAGGATCCATTGCAATTAAGTTGATTCCAGCCCACAGTGATCTTATTGAGTTTCCCCAATTGTAAATCTTTACAGAAGCAGACAGCCACATCACACCTTTCTCTCCACACGAGAAGCTGATGGAAGCACCGGCCTTGTGCTTAACCTCAGACTCACGACTGCACAACAGGGTCCAAAAATGACAAACATCTCAACTGGTCATTTAATCCATCCAGTCCACTTATGACCAAACAAGTCTTAAAATTTATACTCAGAGCTATTCCTCTACAGAGAAGGAGAAATTACTCAAACCCCTCACAATTGTATTAGACGTCAGAGTAATGATTTCTTGCCTATTTTCTATTTTAATAGCTGATAGATTATTAGGTTTTCAAGCTACAATACTTTAAAAATTTATGTTCAGTTTCTCAACCCTGCCACAAGCACACATAATTTATACTCTTACATTTTGAAAGGGTTTATTATTTTATGTGCCACAATTATTGATCTGAATCAAATCTTTCTTACCTGATTCAACAGAATATAGTGGGAATAAAATGTGCAAATGTTAACCACTATTATATTTTATACAGAATCTGCCAAACCCCCTCTATTATGAATAATTATGCATTTTTTCTCTGAATCTGATAATACTTACCTCAAATGTAAATATTCTCTGGAAATTTGTCAAAATAAAAAGGTGCCCCTAAGCAATATTTCCAGATATGACTCTAGACAGGAACCAGTACATTTCTCTTCCATTTCAATCCTGTCTCAATATTCATTAAATGCTCAATATTATATAGCTGTTTCCATGACACATGTCTTCATCAAGATGTGAAACATCACACACCTGGGAATCTGCTCAAACTCATCCCGAGGGAGAAACTTTGGTAACAAATGACAGAGATACATTTTTAAGTGGAAAAAGTTGCATGAGTTTTTATGAAGAACTTATGGCAAAATGTTCCAGAGGAAAAGAGGGTGCTGTGAAAGTAAAATTAATATTCATTCAGAAACAGCTACTCAGGAGGAACAAAAGGAAAAAAATCATAAATAAGTATCCATAGTGCCTATAGTTCCAGCTAGCTAATGCTGTGTAATGAACCACCCCACAAGTTGATGACATAAGTAACAGTAATCATTTGCTCTTTTATGGATTTTGTGGGTCTAGAAATTTGTAGTATCTAGGGCATCGAGTCCTATTCTTGCTTTCTTCTTAAGTTTTCCATGCCTGGGTCTGGGGTCATCTTGAATTTTTTTTAATGCACCTGAGCTGGGTTCTGGGCTAGTAAGATTCCAGCAGGTACGTCTTGTTCTAGTTCCATGTGATAGTGCCATGTTGCCTCCCCAGCATCAGAGTGGCCAGATTTCTTACCTGTTACCTTAGTGTTCCTAAAGTAGATAGATTAGATAGATAGATGATAGATATATAGATGATGATAGATTGAAGATAGATAAATGCCAACGTTATTTTAAGAACCTAGATTTTAAATTCATGTAACCTTTTAATAAAAGCAGTCTGGTTCTAGTATATAGACTAATACATAAACCAATGGAATATAACTGAATGTCCAGAAATAAACTCACACTTCTCTGGGCTGTCAATGAAAGTGCTAAGTTCATCCAATGGGGGAGAAACAAATTCTTTAAGGAATGCTACTAGGTCATGCGGAGCTCTGATGCAAAATTGGCAATGAGTCCATATTTTACATTGTACACAAAAATTAACTAAAAAAAATAAACCCATGGTCTAATTATCAGAACAAACAATATAAAACTCTTGGAGAAAAATATAGAATTAAAGCTTTACAACTTTCTTTTGGGAAACTGATTTTTAGATATGACACCAAAAACATGGCCAACAAAATAAAAACAATAGAGCAGACACCATCACAATTGTAAGGTTTTGTACATCAAAATAAGTTATGAAGGAAGTAAAAAGACAACCTACCATATGGGAGAAAATATTTGGAAACCATCTATTAGATGAGAATTTAATATCAAGAATATATTTTTTTAAATCTTTGAACTCAACAATAACAAAAAGCAAGTAATCCAATTAAGAAAGAACTTAAGCCAATTAAGAAAGCTTTGCCTGGACTTTTTTATGGAAGATGATATGCCAGTGGCTAATAAGCACAGGAAAAAATGCTCAGTGCCATTAGGAAAATGCAGAGAACTACACTGAGCTCCCCCCTCCCACCCAATGAGAAAGGCTGTTATCAGAAAAGGAAAACAAGTGATGATGAGGATGTGGGGAACTTCATGTTGCAGCTCTGGGAAACAGTTGGCAGTTCCTCAAACAGTTACACAGATTTACCATATGATGCAGAAAACCCACTCCTACAGTACATCAGAGAGGACATCAGAGAGGAAACTTAAAAATGATATAAGAATATTTATGGCAGCATTATTTACCATAGTCTCCAAGCTGGAAACAAACCAGGACTCATCCAGAGGAGTGAATAAACACCTTTTTTTAAATCAAAAAGGTAACATAGGTAGGAAATAAAAACAACTATTTACCTCCAATCAAAATTCCACTCAACGTCATTTTTTCTTTAGAGATCTAATATATGACATTTCAAATAATTATTTCTAATGCTGAAAATTATTTTCTCTTAGCTTTTTGGAAAAATGGATATCTAAAGACTTACTTGATAAAAACAATAACTTTGTTTACAGGCTTTTTTGCAATTGTGGTTCCTTTTCACACACCCCCTTTTTACTAATCAACATCTCAGCTACAAAAGGTGTGCAAGAGGCAGGCTTCAAGGCTTTCATGGGAAAATGTCAATATTTTCTCTTTCCAATTGGCGACGAACTTCTTACTGTCCCTTCTTATACCAAAAGCGCCTTGTGAAAATGGTATAGAGTTCATACTTCTGGGTCCACTCTGAACTCTTCATGTCCCATCATTCTTCCCAGGAGAGGGCATCTAAATGTCAGTTTCATGTTCCCCTCCGTCTTTGAGCACTGAAATAGTAATGCAAAAAAATACACCTACACTAATGGAACTTCCGCAAGGAGTCAGAATTGACCGGATGGCAGTTGGCAAAGGATCATCTGAAATGGAAAGTACTATCATTTCAAGTATATTACTTTCTTCTATCATTCCGCTATAGACCTGCTTCTCTCAATGCATCCACTGGGGCACCAAGAAGAGGTTATGATTAAAAAGTAATCTGTCAAAGCAGACGTGTAATTGTCACACATTTGTATTTGATTTTTTTAAAGAAACAAACACCTCTTCTGAACCCTATTCTGACAATACTCTTTTAATTCAGCACTGGGCATTAGGCTGTGAGCTGAAGGAACCATGTGGGGTCTGGGCATTAATGGATTTGCCAGTCTCTCTCTCCGGAGGAAGTGTGGGCTGATGAAAGTAGACATTTTCAAGTTGTGAAAGTCTCTACTTCTTTCTCTTGATACGTTAACCCTTAAAAGCTGTGGCGGCACAGTCCTACTGGATACAAAAGGCATCCTAGTTCATCAACTCAGAGCAAGAAGCTAGCATAGGAGTGACCAGTCTGCTCTCTCCAATTTCCTGGGGACATTACGTCCAGGATAGTCACATTAATACACTTTGGTATGAAGGAGAGATAATGATGGCAAACCATCCAACTTCTTGCCTCATCAATAAAAGAAAAAGGGGTCAGATATCTTACTCTTCCAGCACTGGCTTTGTTTCCAGAACCGTGCCAGGCATCTTCCATGAACAATTTTATTCCACGTCCACAAGCTGAGGCAGGTATGATTATCTCCCCTTAACAGAGGAGGAAATTGAGACATGGGGGAGACGACTTTTTGCTGAAGCCACTGTTGGACACACAGTTCAGCTCGCCTATGACTTCTCTGCTTTTCAGGATTCTGTAACACAGACTCCCATGAGTTCAGGGCTTTTGATTAGTTCCAATCTCATCTTTGTATACCTACCCCATGTCGTGGCATGTATAGGCAAAGTATCTGCTTCCAAAGGAAAAACCATAGGTGAAAAATTACGAATTCTCTAGCAGTGAAACATACAGGAAAGCAAGGTGTGACTTTTTCTCTCTTCTATATTTCTGACGTAATATTCAATCTGAAGCAACTGATTAGAATTAGACGCACTGAAGAGCTCTTTAGACGAATCATCTGACAATGTGCAGCCCACTTAATTACTCAGCTGCTTTTATAGCTTCCAAGTAGCATAATAGAATATTCCGAATGACAGGCCAATGCAGTGAGTGATATTTTAACATCCACTCGACCCTCACACTGTGGAGCAAAACTACTTATCCAAAATCCAATACTTTTCAATTTTTCTTTTAACTGTTATAAGTCAAAACCAGTTAAATTGATTTTCTTCCCTTTGACTTCTACTAAAAAGTTCATCCCCGGAAAGATTACACATGCTGCTTCACAGTCCAAAGGAAATTTTATAGCCAAGAAAAACCCCAACATCATGAACATATGGGTTTATTGAATAGGTGGAAGAATTTGCAGATCTTGAATTGCAACAGAGTATGTCTTGATAGGGGATCTCTTTCATGTGTGTGACTTAAAAACATAACTCTTTGACTAACCTTTACATGCTAGTTTTGTAGAAAACTGTAAGAATAATGTCTTTGAATGTCCAAGTGGAGGAGGTCATTCCCAAAGCACACAGAGATGCCTGGATTAGCACTCAAAACACTTCCAGTGTGATGGAACGAAGTCTGTCTCTTCCACACCATTGAAACCCAAATGTGATCCATCTTACCCTTTTCTATTGCCAGTGCTCTTGGGGAAATTGTCCCATCATGTGAACAATGATAAGGGGAGGAGGAGGATGGGAGGGGGGGTAGAAAAATGATATCATCATGAAAATGATCTACTGAAAGATAAAACAAAAAGAAAGACAGAGTTCACCAAATGCAGAATTGACTTGGGCAATGAAAACATCTAACTAAATGATCAAATCCAGATTCTATAACACGCTTTCTTCTAAATTGGCTAAAAAACAGAATTCCCTATCCAAAGTCACTTTGGCCTCTTTTGGGTTTGCTGAGAATAAGACAGAGTGAGACATCTGATGAAAATACTGAGAATGACCCCAATGCCATCTTAGGAACCCAGTGTGAGAGCAGCAGAAGGAGCCATCATGTGAAGGTCTTGTTTAAAACTCATCTCTAACCACTGCTGCAGAGTTGATTCCAACTCACAGCTTTTCTTTAAAATCAAGTAGAACTGCTCCAGAAGGTTTTCATTTGTTGCACTCTGCACAGGATCAGAGTGGAGTATCTTGTGACACCAGTCACAAGTCGGAACTGACTTCAGGCATCTGGCAGAGGATATCCAGGTAGACTTCACCAGCAAGTGGCTGGCTCTGTGGATCTGAAACTAGGGCAAGAGGATCAAGACAGAGATCCTGTCTACCTCTACTGTCTACTCTCATTTTCAGTCACAGCCAAATTCTATATTGCAATTTCTCCCCTCCTCCATCATGAACTGATGACAAACTTACTTTTCCAGAAAGATGTCTGAATGTTTTGTGTAATCTATCTCATTGGATACTCTATATATGAATGTATCAAGGTAGATGCTGGATCAAAGGAACAAAACCAAATATCTGACACAGTTGGGCCATGTAATGAAGTTGATATTCTTTTCATAGAGTTCATTTTCGATTTATAAGTTGTTGTTGTTTAACCATCACACTCCTCATGGCCAGCTTGACCATTCTTCAGAATCAAAGGCTAAATTTAGGGAAACATAGGATGGGCAACAACCATGCGGGGTGCCACAACACACACATCCAAGCAGTGTCTAGTCAGGCCAGCTGGGTCTGTCGATCCAGTAGCAGCAGCTGGCAACATCTGCTCCAGGCTCGCCTGCCAGCAGCGTCTATGCATCAGAGTTGCAGAGAGCTCGACAAGCTGACCACAGAGGTGGGTGTTTGTGTGTATGTGGCTGGGGGTGGGGGGGCGGGAGCTACCTGCTCCAAGTATCTTGGATTGCCCCAGGCCATTGCATTCATTCTCCACCTTCATGGCCACTAGGACAATTTACAGATTCAGAGGGAAACACAAAGAAGACAAACAGAGCTTGCCTCTAGCTAAGAAAGGGCACTTGAATGAGAAACATCCAGAAACCAGGAAACAGAAAAAGGGAAGGAACATGGGAAGACGGGAACTCACCGAACAAACACGGTCATGTTGTGTAGGTAGCAGAATATTTTTAAATACACACACACACACACATTTGGCAGCAGTTTTAAAATCAGAACTATTCTTGAGAATCAGGCAAAGAACTCAACTTTGGCTTTCTGCTGCTAGTTTCTATTCCCACCGGCATGGTCTGGCAGGGCATGAGTATTTTTACTGGAACGTGGTGACTCATTTATCCGACACAGAAACAGCTTCCTCAGAGCGAGCCATTCTCTTTATGTATTGCAAAACAGCAAAAAGTTATGTGATTTTAGGAAATTGCGCATATAAACAGGGATGTTCTCAGCATATCCATCGAATATTAAGTGCCCACTTTTATCCTCTGGAGTGTCATGTGCAGAGATAGCCAACTTAAACACATTGTGAGGATTGTTTTTGCATAGTGACATTTTGCTAAGAATTTGTTTTATTTTCAAATGAAACATATTACAGTAATGTTCCACAGAGCACGACAGTTGGTGAATAGCAATACTGTACTAGGCTGGTGAGGGCTTAATTCTGTTTCTCAATTCATTCCGGAAGGGAAATATATATACATCTCAAAATGCAATGCACATTGTTATATGTTGCCTCTATCTCATGTTGATAGGAATACCCAGAAATGCTATTCAGGTTACTGTTTATTTTTATGGTTCTAACTGTTGAAGTCTATTTCTCATTGCCCCTATTTAATTGCAACTATTCACTCCAAAGAGAAAACCCAAACTAAATCATATTGAACTTCAGAACGTTAGCAGTGAATTTCAAGCCACACTGTTCGACCTCTGAAAATATGGATAAATGTGAAACATGGTCTCAAGCCTCAAACTAATCTCTTTGCTTATGATTTGTAAGACCACACCTGGCTTGAGCCAAAGTATTAGGTCATTCAAGTTTTTTTTTGCTTGTTTATTTGTTTGTTTAATACATAAGTTGTCTGTAAGCACTGAAAATGTGGAGACTAGGCATCGTATTATTCAATAATGAATAATAATCCACTCACTTATTCATCCAATAACCTTATTTCTACATCATGGGTAGAATTGTGATTGCCCAGGGTGGTAGTTACATAATCTGGTGCCAACTTGAAGTGTAGGGGGCGGAGTCTGCCCGTCAATCCAGTCATAGCCAATGAGGCCTATGTGTGAGCATGGAGTTCTCCTGAGGAGGGACACACCCACTCTCTGCTTGACATTCCTGTTGACAAGCCACCTGGGGCTACACTGTTGCTGCCAGAACCCTGGAGCTGAAGGAGTCATGTGGAGACCCATGCAGGAACTGAGATGCTTCTACAGCCACTGGATCTGCAAGACTTTCCACACACTGGTCTGGGATCTTCTTGCTTTTGGAATTATCGGGACTGGGCTGGGATGTTTTCTTAATACACAATTGCTCTTTTATGTAAAATTCTTTCTTATACATGTATGAGTGCTTATGAATTTGTTTCTCCAGTCAACCCAGGCTAACACACCCAGAGTCCCTGAAGTAATAATTTGCAGACTGAATTTCAGGTCAATTCTAACTAACTTGAGTCCCAAGTCTTAATCCTTTGCTGCCTTTCAAGCTACTGTATATAGGCCTCAATTGTGGGTTGGATTGTTGTGGATTGACTGTGGGAGGGGACTTAAAAAATTGTGGGAAAAATCCATTCTCTTATCACAAACTTTTTGAAACATCCTTGTATGTTGCAATTACATGTATTGCAATGGATACATTCTGGTATCTGTGGCAGTGGTCTCATTGGAAAAGATGGTCTTTGCAGTTAATATAAGGTCATATTGGGTCAAGATGGGCCCTAAATACAGTGCTGGTGTACTTACAATACAGCCACAGGATGATATGGGGACAGAGAAGACACACAAGGGCCACACAATGTGATGGAGAGGGCCGAGACTGGAGTGGGACACTTGTAAGCCCAGGGCTACCAAGAATGGATGGCAAAACCCAGAACCTCAGAATAGGCAAGGACTTGGATCTCCCTCCCTCAGGCTGTCCTAGAGGAACAAATCTTCCTGATAATATTGACTTCAGATCATGAACATTCAGAACTGTGAAATGACATATTTCTGCTTCAGGTCAGTCCATTTGTGGCACGTTCTAATTTGTAACCTTGGGAAACTAATACAAGCCTCCTTTTAGCTACTGCCACATTCCATAGTCTCTGAGAATGTGATGCGATGAAAACTTGATTTATTAGAAGAGTGAAGGGCCTTCAGGAAAATGTTCTCTTGTTCCTTTTTAAAAGATATTTTAGGAAATTCCTTGACCATAAGAAGGATTGCCCAGATGTGTGTTTCTTGTGGGATGCTAAGTACAAAATCAGCAGTTCAAACTCACTAGCGGTTTCAAAGGTGAAAGATGAGGTTTTGTGCTCCATATAGAGTGAACACCTCAGAGACTCACCAAGGCAGCTTTAGTTTGTCTTATGTGGTCAGAATTGACTTGCTGGTTTGTGTAGTAAGGCCCTGGAATGACATTGACTTTGGGAAGAGTCACCCCACTTTATTTGCTGTATTAGAAGGCATCTGAGAGCAGGTTATTCAAAAATATGTTAGTGAACTCCCTCCTCTGTATTACATTTCTAGTTTTCTTATTGTCTTCAGCAGAACCGACCCACACATTATTGCACCCATGAACCTCTGTGGTAACGTGATGAAATGCATGACCGCTAAGGGGAAGGATTTCATCATTGGTTCCAAGAGAGATAGGTTCTCATTACTTGTTCTTCTAAGGATTACATTGTAGGAAAATAGGGGGCACTTATGCTTCACCCTGAGTTGGAGTCATCTTGGGGGTGCACAGCATTTCCAAATAAGACACTGATAGTTTGCTTCCAATGCTTTACTATATCAACCAACTTCCCAACTTACCGTTTTTTTATTTTCCAAAGCACTATTGAAAAGCACCCTTACCAATAATTATTATTATTTGACTTTCTTTGATCCTCTCTCTCTCTCTCTCTTATACACACACACACACACACACACACACACACACACCTCATGGGTGTAGTTTAGTATTTCATGTTTTAATATTCAGGTCTCTGAATACTAATATTTTTTTCCA
This sequence comes from Nesogale talazaci, assembly GCA_004026705.1. NCBI lineage: Eukaryota > Metazoa > Chordata > Mammalia > Afrosoricida > Tenrecidae > Nesogale > Nesogale talazaci. Next base: position 8,157 of record PVJH01011669.1, on the reverse strand, counting down.
GATAAATATTAGCCATTTAAGTTTCCCCTTCTGGATACTGTCATTTTTTTAAATCTTTTAATTATTTTATTTTAAAATATATCTTATATATTTTGTTCACTGGCAATCAGAAGTATAAAGAATATGTCCTCAGCATAAGTCTATCATCAGCTACTCTAATTGTCTCAAATATTTTCCCTTAATTTGTCTTTCTAATTTTTCCCAGGACTTTCTTCATGGAACACAAATCTTTAATTATGATGTAATTATATTCCTACACTTTTTTCCTTTATGGATTTAGGAAACTCTTCCCCAACTTGAAGTTGTGAAGCTGTGTCATGTATGTTCTGCTCTCGATGTCACCGCTCCACCTCTCATAGTTGGGTCTTGAGTCCATCATACATGTTTATAGAACCTCAGACAGAGAAGACTCAGCCATATGGGAGCCAGTCACACTCCCTCTGAGAATCCAATCAAAGGTGTTGCCCTTTTCCACCAGGAAAATACACCTTCTGTCTTAAAAATTTCAGAGAATTTTTAAGCTTTTACTCCAAATCCCCAGACCCATGGGATCTAGGTGAAGCATCCTTGAGTCTGATCACTTGTACCACTAATTTAATGCAAAAATGTTTTTCCTTTGAAAAACATCGTTTTTATCTTTTGTTTTTATTGTGCGTAACTTCATCTTCTCAGCTAGTTGATGTGCAACTTCAGAGCAGAGATTTAGAGTCACTCATTGTCAGGACTTCTGTAGCTGACAATTAGAAGTGTTAAACAAATAATTCCTTTGCAATTAGTGTCTCTGAGATGAGAGGAAATTGCTGGAGGCTGAAAGACGGGGCTATTGCTTATTGACCCAGTGGTTACTCTACAGAAGTCTTACAGACTTAGTTCAGCTGCTCAACCACACTGCCTGTTACCTCTCAGTTGGTTTAATTCCTACATTAGGTTCCAGTTAGTCAACAAAGACAAAGACACAGTAATGCTGTTGGAAGGTATCCAGTCTCCTATGGAAGGCAGAACAGAAGCAATTATAATGCGTGGCATAAATGTTCTGTGAAAAGAATGAGAGGCTGTCTTGGGATTCTGGAGGGTGTTACCTACCAGGGTCTGTGGGGTGAGATTCTCCATAGTAACCACAGTTAGATTTTGAAGTACAAGAAGACAGTTGAGGAAGAGTCAAAGACAGGGAAAGTGAGACTCTGGAAAACACTCTGCAATTAATAATTTCAAACAGCGAGAGCCCGGTGGCTTCTTCTCCTGAGAATCAGAAAAGTGCCAGGCAACACATTCAGCAAGAGAACCAATAAACTGATCATTTTCAAAACCATATTAGATCACCCTATTCCCTATGTCTAGTGCATGAGTGGCTTCTCAAGTAAGGTTGCCAGATAAAATATAGGCTATCCAATTATAGTTGACTTTAATATGACCAGTGAGCATTTTTTAAAAATATAAGTACATCCCAACCAATATTGGGAGTATACTTTTATTATGTAAGTATTATAATTGCTTGAAATTTATCTAGACAGTCAGATTGAGCTGGATAGTGTGCATTTTTATTTGATAAGTATGGCACATTATACCGATTGCATCTAAAATAGCACAGTCTTCATTTGATTTAGCTCCTTTAAAGGGCCCAAGAACCACTTTAAAGTGCTGAAAGGCAAAGTTGTTACTTTGTGGACTAAGAGGTTCTTAGCCCAAGCCTTGGTGTTTTCAAGTAACTCATCTGCATGTGAAAGTTGGACAAGGAATAAGGAAGACTAAAGAAGAATTTGTGCATTTGAATCATGGTGATGGAGGAAAATATTTCAAACATCATGGATTGCCAAAAGAACAAATAAATCTATCTGGGAAGATGTACAACCAGAATGCTTCTTAAGAGGCCAAGATGACAAGGCTCTTGTCTCATGTACCTTGGACATGTTGTCAGGTGGAAGGACAGCCTGCTTAGTAAAGGAGATGGGCAGGGAAAAAGAGGAAACTCTTTGACGAGATGGATAAGCATCGTGACTGTAGCAATGGGCTCAAACAAAAGAATATTTGTGACGATAAGGCAGGACCTGGTAGTGTTTCCTTCTACTGTCCATATGGTCCTTATGAGTTGGAACTGTTTTGACCACACCTAGCAACCACAACACAGTTCCCAGTTGCTATGTTGAATCTCATTCTAGATCAAAATCAGCTATGCTCACCTTCCTCCCTTGTCCTGACCTTCTGTGAACACCAGAGCATACCAAGCTCCTTCCTATCTCAGTGCATTGCTGTTTATAGCTTCTAGCTGTTTATTTGAAACTCCTTCGACCGTCACTCTCAGCAAAGCTGGCTCCAACACTTCTTTCATATTCAGTTTAGATGCCATCTCCATACTGAGGTGCTCCTTAGACACATCATCTAAAGTGAGTTATCCGGATTTCTGATTTCTGGACAGGTGCTTATTCTCCCATGTCATATAAAACTTGGAGGAGAGCTGTGTGGCTAATCACCTGGAAGAGATGCCTATTGCTGCCTGTTCTAAAGAAAGGCCATCAAATTGAGTGTGCAAATCATCAAATAATATCATTACTAGCACATCCTAAGGAAATTTTTTCTGAAAATAATTTTTTTAAAAAATGCCTGCAGTCACAAAATAACCAGGGACCACCAAACTCTCAACCTGGATTCAGAAGCAAAAGTAGAGTGAAGGAAACATTACTGGGGGCAGGGGAATCTTAGCCCACATCAGAGAACATCAGATAAACGTGTACCTATGTTTTACCAAGTAGGCATATTTAATTGTGTGGATCATAATGAACGGTGGATACATTTTGAAGAATGACATTCCCTGAACAATTAATTTGCTCATGTAGAAGCTCTGTGTAGCTCAAGAGGTGCTTTTCTACTTTTTGTTTTATTTATTTTAGGAATTAAAAAATGTATTTAGTAATTTGCAACTCTGGCTTTTATCTTTTTAACAGTTTCATTAGCATATAATTTACATAGCAGATAGCTCATTGTTTTAAGTAAGTAAGTAAGTAAATAAATAAATAAAGAGTCATCACCATAATCAATTAAATAAATAGGAAGAGTCATCAACCCAATCAATTTTAGGACATTTTGTTCTCTTATATGTATTATTATTACTTCCTGTTTCTACCCAACTTCCCCTTCCACAACCCTAAATTATTGTCTCTATAGATTTACCTATCCTCAATTTCATATGAAGAAAATTATACAAAACAGCAACAACAGTGGCAAAATAAAATACAGAAAAAAGAGAGCAAAAAATAATAGAAACTAGAACAAATTAAAAATGGGTCAAAGGGAAAACCAATGATTATATGCTTAATTCTAACTTATGTATATCTGTAGTAATCCACTTTCCAACTCACTCTGCCGCTAATCACCAAAACCAAGCCAAGCACACTGTCATCTAGTCCTTTCTGATTCACAGCCACCCTATAGGCATTTTTTTCATAGAACAAAGAGACAGTGCTGTGTTTTAAATGAGAAAAGATGTGCTGAAGGGTAGGGCGCTTTCACATTACTTTTTTATCTGAATGCTGAAGCAATTATCCAAGATGGTAGACTCTATCTACATGACAGCAACATGAAGGGTGGAAGAAAACTAAGTAATCTGGATTGCCGCTGGGTAGACATGGCAATTGCTAATAGTGTCCCTATCCTTAAAGCCAACCAGTTTCTGCACAGTAGCACCATCAGGCTGCTTGCTCCGGTGGAAATCTACAGACTCAGAAACCATGGGGCACCAGTGCCCACAATCAAAGGAGTCCAAGAGGCAGTTGCATCATTGAAGCATAGAGAGACATCAGACAAGATGAAACTTTCAAGTGCGTAAGCACTTTCAAGCACTTCACGGTCATGACTTTAGGAGTCAGGTCTGCACAGAGAGGGAGAATATATTTCCAACCAAGGCTTACATACACTCTGGGGACCTTTGAGTCCCCCGTCCCCCTAATTACCAGTAACCACATACATAACGAAATGGGCTGTACTCTAACCCTAAGAGTCTCTGAGTATATTGGAGGAGTAACCTAACACCAGAGCCAGGGGCAGGTAAGGGGGAATGACTGTCTTCAGAGTCCAGAGAACTATAGCGTATGTCTGCCTCTGTAAGTAAATGTGCAGGCTACATAGAGATCCGCCACATGTTTCTAAGAGGTAACTTCAAGGTAGCACTATTATGGGAGGATATAGTGGGAGAAAATATTAATGATGAGAATGTGACTGGAACTCATCTCCAACTCACAAGGGTAAAGGCCTTCCTCCACCCCAGAAACCCAGCCTGCCAAGATTCCTTATTATATGAGCACAAAGGATTCATGCTCAGACACTCTCTACCTGTCATCTGCTTCCCACAAGAGAGTGTACATGTAATGTGGCTATGAGTCAGAATCAACTGGATAGAAGTGGGGTGTGGGTTAATATACAAATGAGAAAGATCTGCCTGCTAAAAATGAAAGCATCCTGAAGCAGTGATCAACAGAGGTCAAGAATGACAGCCTTCAGCATGGATCACACGTGACCACAAAGTAAATGAAAATCTTCACAAATGGCCTAATAGACATCATCATCCATTGTTAAAAGGCTGAAGCTGTGAAGTAGCTGTGAAGATTATTGGATCAATAATCTATGTTCATGGAAGCAGTAAACAAGAAATCAAATCATGTTTTGGAAAACTCCACTGCAGAAGATCTCTCTGAAGTGTTAAAAGCAGGAATGTCACTTGGAGAATTAAGCTGTGTCTCAATTGTTCAGTCTTTTCAATCAACTTATGCATGTGAATGCTGGACAATGAGTGGAGAAAATCTATGAAAAAATGGATTTTTTACATTCTGGTGCTGGTAGAAAATATTGAATGTACCATAGACTTCCAGAAGAACAAACAAATCTCCGTTGAAAGAAGTACAAGTGAAATGTCCCTAAGAAGCAAAAGATGGCACCTCCTCTCACATCATGTGGACGTGCAACCAGAAGGGACTCATCCTTGGAGGAAGACTCTGTGCTGCTGAAAGAGAGGAACAGAGCCAAGAGGCAGATCCTCCTGGAGATGTAATATTGCACCAGTGAACAATGGGCTCTCACATAGCAGGGGCTAGGATGCTGTCAAAGACTGAGTAGACTCAGTAATGTTTTGTTCTGTTGCTACTGGGACTCAGAATTACCTCAAGAGTACCTGACAACAATGCACACATACATGTACATAGATGCACACATAGAAATGAGTCCGTTATTATTTTGCTTTTCACTTATTTCTTAACTGACTTCCTCAACATTATGTGAGGAAACTGTTCCAGCATTTGCCCTTTTTATTCCTTATCCTTAACATTCTACCTGACACATATCGGGAAACTCTCAAGTCCTTATCAATTAACACAATCTATGGGTTAATATTTTCCCTGGTATTTCCAAGCCCTGCACTTTAATTGAGTATGTCATGCAGGAGTTCTAGTGGGAAGACGACGGGAAGCTGTCCAGGCTGATAAGCACAAGGCTGGTGGTTCAGACTTACAAGCTGCCCTGCAGCATCGAGATGTGGAAGTCGGTTTCCTTGAAGATTTTCTGCCTAGTGCGCTAGCGGGTTGCTGGGCCTTGTAATCCATCCATTGGCAATGGGTTTATTTCATTGTGTTTGCTTGGTTGGTTGATTGCCATGCATTAGCATACAAACTGGCCAAATTCAGGAGCTATATCTTATTCCCTGAATCCCAAAGCAGAGCACCTTACATGCCAGGAGAATGCTCCATGTGTATGGAGAGAAATACGAAGGACAGAAGGATGGCCAAGACCTTAACCACTTGTATGTCATAGGCAAGGTCTTTGTTGACTACCCACTAGGTTATTCTGATTCATAGTTCCTCTGCATGACAGAGTAGAATGGCCCATACTATTTCCAAGACTGTGATCTGTACAGAAGCCAACTAATGTCTACTGGTGGGTTCAAGTCACCTATCGTTTGGTTTGCAGCCACCCGTTCAGCCAGTGTCACCCGAACACTCTGAGACAATTAATGAGTTGGAGAGAAATCTAAGTCTACCAGTTAGTGATATTCCATACTTGTGCTTCTTTCATATCAGCCATATTTGTTATATGATTATGTACGTCAGCCTCTCTACCTCTTACAACTTTTTCATCATAATTTCATACTCTTGAAACCACCATATTTTCCTAACAATATGATGCTCATAGAGTTAGGGGAAAAAATAGATCTACTTCAAAGGTGGAAAAAGTGTTTTCTTAAAAACACACATGCGTATATACATCCACATTCAAACACATATGTTACTTAGGATAGGTCTATCTACAGCTCAATTTAAATTGGGAATTTCACTCATTTGGATCTGCAAACATGCACATGTTAGTCTTCCAAGGAACTATTCTGAAACTAAGTGAACAAAAAGCAAAACAAAACAGAGAAACCCACATACATTTTTTTTTGAGAGGGGAAGATATTTAATGATTTTATTAAATCATTGAAAACATTTCAAAATATGTGTTGTTCCAGGCAGTAAAATCAGCTTAACTTGATAATAAATCTACTTAGGAATCATTTGGCATTTATAATCATAGAATTTACCACAAAAAATTGAATTCCATTCAAATTTATTTTTAGAACCAAGTGACAAGTTGGCAAACAGCTACTGAAAATAAAGAACAGACAAAAGCAAAAATATTAAGAAAGGTTGCACTGTGTAAAACTATTATAAATGCCAGATTTAACAACAAAACAAAATACTCTAGCATAAAACTTGGGAAAACTTTTCATATATGTGTGAGGTAAATGAAATGCCAAGGTCAATTTAGAAAAACAAAACGAGATCCACACCCCAACCCCCCACCCTAGCAAAGCTCCTTCTAGCAATTCAATGGAATAGTAAACACATGCTAAGCAAGTCTGAGCCTAATGAAGGGAGGTGACTCTGGTCTACCCAATCCTGCTCCCCAGTAAATACTTTTCAATGAGCTACATGGCTTCAACATTACCCCAGACTTTATAATGATGGTGGAACATGGAAGTCCATCCTGGATCTTGCAGGTTGTATATCATTTTCCCTAACCATCATGTTGACAAATAGTAATATTTCTTTCTGATCTGTTTATTACTAATATCAGAGACTGAATGTTGGGAGCACTTTCATACCAAGCACAAAGTACCAAGGGCTGAAATAAATGCAGGAAAAGAATCAACAAATGCTACCTTATGGTTATTTGGTCTCTGTTGCTGTAGTGGCTGTAGTTGAGGTTGTATATACCTTCTGACCCTTTTTCTCACTTATGTGGTCCCTTTCAAATTCTGTCCTTAGCCTCCCCACAGGGGTGCCATTTCATCACTCTACCAAATCGAACAACTGGAGTCTATTCTTATTGTTGTTGTTGCTTTTAAATGAATCACTCAAGGGGGAGTGCATGCCTGTGTTTTTAAAATCATCACCAATCTCTCACTAAGGGTAATGCCCATGCACATGCCTGGCCTGTATGTGCTTTCCACCACAGAGTCCAGTGGCCCCACAGGAAAGAGGTACAAGTAGAAAACTCGGTTACAATAGGAACTTCTAAGGTGGCATCAAGAACAGATGACACCCACTCTCCAGTCCGTCTGCAGTCACACCTCACATGGAAGAGTTCAGCGCTTCTCTCTCCTCTTGGCACAGAGAGGCATCAACACATCATCAAGGGTCTTCAAAAGGGATTGATTTCCTTGTCAGCTCTCACTTGCAGCAAAGGGAAGTGACATCGCGAGTGGGTATCTCCTTGTCACTTTCCCCATACTTTGGAACAGACAGAAGTGCTTGTCAAACACTATGGGTATTTGTTAAATTTCTTATATATGATTTCTACATATAAGACTTCAAGATTATGGGGGGGGGGCAAAACAAACAAAGTACATTTTACTATGACTCTAACTAGAAAAGGCAAAGAAATACACTGACAAGTGCCCAGTGATAGACTTCTCTTTCTAATTTTTGCTTTTTATTTTTTTCTTGAGACTTCTGATCAATGTTCATGTCACAGAGATGGTGCTGCTTAGAACTCATTCGATCTCTCTCTATATCCTCTCTCTCTCTCTCTCTCTCTCTCTTCTCTCTCTCTCTCTCTCTCTCTCTCTCTCTCTCTTCTCTCTTTCTCTCTCTCTTCTCTCTCTCTCTCTCTCTCTCTCTCTCACACACACACACA
>PVJH01011668.1:0-67738 GCA_004026705.1 Nesogale talazaci | reverse complement strand
ACTGGGACGGAGGTTCAATTCCAGCAGTGGGGCTGGGCCTCCTACTCCCACCACCGGAGAGCAGTGATGCCCCCCAAAAAAAAACAAAAAAAAAGAAGTAACCTTCTAGGTTGAGCCCTGGTGGCGTAGTGGTTGTGTGCGGGACTGCAGCCCACTGGGATGGAGGTTTAATTCCAGCTCCACAGGAGCAAAGGCTGGGCCTCCTACTCCCACCACCAGAGGACAGTGATGCCAAAAAAAAAAAAAACCCAACAAAAAAAAGTAAACATCTTTTGAATTCAAATCTATAGAACAATTGCCACGCCCCCATTTCATTTTGGATGATGTATCTTGTCTTGACTCAGAAGCTTCCAATTCTTATGTGGTACTAAAACTGATGTTTACATGGAAGAAACATCTACAGTTAGCACTATAACAATGAAGCCTCTTTCATCTCGGCTTGACTTCATTCGTAGCTAAGTCATGAGCAGTGCTGAAGGATTTTATACAGCAAAAGCATTCAGTGCTCTAGAACAGATACCATCATCAAATCTTGGCAGATTTTTATAGGGGAGGGATATACTTATTGAAACAAGTGATATAAAAATAGTTGAGAAAATATGTTAACCACTAGTATACCTTAATAGTTTTAGGACTGGAGTAGAACCTACTTGCAGACCAGGACAGCATTTCCAGTACCAATTATACTTGCAGCAGACCCTCTGTAAGTCAGTCAGCCCCTGGCAAAAGTCACTTGTGAGTTCAGTGTACAGAACTTGACCAAAATAATATAAAAGGACTCGAATATTACTATAACTGTTTGAACCTTCTCAGTCTTCCTCAAATGCATAACAGAACCATAATAGCACACTCAAGTGTTTTTTGTCACTGTAATCTTTACAATAGATTTCCTAATTTTTAAATATGAAGTTAATAAAGTATCCTAGTTGCTTTGCCAAAATACAAAGGACACTTCTACAACTTTCTGGAATTTATCTCAATGTTATATGTTGTAAAACACAACATTAATACCTCTTTATAGGTGACAACATTGTAACATATTGATCCATAGTCACAAGCATAAGAAGCTACATTTGTAACTTTGCCTGCAGAATAAAATTATGTCAGTTGATGTCAATTTTCTTCAAGACTTATCTCATTCAAGGAGCATTTATCAGAGCCAGACTCAAATGCCATGTAACACTACATTTCTGGAAGGAGAAGAAAGCTTGAGTAAACCTATACTTTCCTCAAGCAACCACACATGACATGTTAGAGGCCAGTGAAGAAAAGAATAAAGGCAAAGAGAGGCCAGTTCTTGATCCTGCAAGCCCCATGCCTATCATACGACTTATTCTGAAGAGTAGAGACCGAGGTCTTCAAAGCTGGTGAATGGTCAGCTAAGGTGGACATATCGGTGTCTCCTGGCCAGAGCAAAGAGTGAAGAAAATTGAAGACATATGGAAACAATTGGTCCAAGGATTCATGGATCACATGAACCTAGGCCTCCATGACCTTGAGAGAAGAACTAGATGATGCCTGGCTATCCATGGACAGGTCTAAAAGGGATGGGTCACATCACAAGGTCCTGGATAGAGAGGGAGAAAACTGTGGAACAGAACTCCAAGTCACACATAAAACCAAGTTTACCAGTCTGATAGATCCTGCTGAAGCCCTCAAGCCCCTTAATTATCCTTCAGGCCTGGAACTAAACTCACCCCAGAGGTTCAATTTTCAACCAAATCACAGACAAGTCTGTACAGTGAACAATGAGAGCAGGGAGGGACAAAAGTCTTATAATACCATCTGTGATCAAAAGAGTAGTGTTTGCCCAGAGACAAAGTTCAGAGGGCAGGAGGGCTTAGGAAAAAAGAAATGGAAATGGGAAAGAAAAGGGAGAAGCAGATAAATGATGTTACATCGTGGGGGTTGCAATCATTGACATGAAACAAAATATGCATGACTTATTGACTAGAAAACTGATTTCCTCTGTAAAACGTCACCCAATAAAAATAAATTTAAGTTATTTAAAGTATAATTATTAAATACCAATAATTTAAGTCAAACTTTAATGTAGTTGTAGAAATTAAACTATTTGTATATTAAAAAGAAACTGCTCAGGTTGGCATAGGCAGAGTCCAAGAATCAAAACATCACATCCAGACGTATGAAAATAATTAAAAAAAAATATTGCTCTAAAATCACGGCAATCGTGTGGGGAGAAGGGTGTGGTAAGCAGACAGCATCATGGACAGGGGAATATCTAGAGCAGTGGTTCTCAACTTTCCTGATGCTGCAACCCTTTCAACCCTCATGTTGTGACACCCTCCCCCCCCCGAACCATAAAATTATTTTCATTGCTATTTCATAAATGAAATTTCGCTACTGTTATGAATCGGGCAACCCCTATGAAAGGGTCATTAGACTCCCCAAAGGGGTTGTGACCCACAGGTGGAGAACCGCTTAACTAGAGAATTGAAAGCAATATCTAGAGATCCTGTGAGTATCAGAGCAAAACCAAGCTAGTGGAGAGGAAGCACTAAGAAGTGGAAGAAGGGGCAAAGTGATGGTGGGGCAGGAGGAGGTAAAATGAAACTGATGTAAGCTCCTGGAAGCAAAGGCATAGATACAGAGATTAACAAAGGTGTGCATTTATGCAAATACATTAATCCATAATAATAGAGATATTGGCTTATGTACATATATTTATAATGTAAATACACAGAGGCTGCAGATGGGCTTTGGGCCTCGGCTCATACCCTCCCTCAATACAAGAACACTTTGCTCTAACAAATTGGCATTCTGTGATGCTCACTTCTTACCCCTCACATGATCGTTGAAGACAAAATCGGTGCATAAGCAGATGTGGTGAAGACAGAGGATGGTGCCCGACTTTTAAAAAATATAGTGTCTGGAAAGAAACAAACCCACCTGGAAGAAGCACACCAGCAGGTGCAATTGTGAGGTGTTATCGAGACTGGGCAATGGGCATCAGAAGATTCCCAACAAACAATAAACAAACAAACAAAAATGCATTGGTGAGAATGAAGGGGGTTGGAGGGGGGACTCAAAGCCTATCTATGGTCAATGGAACATTCCCTCACAAAGGGGTCACAGGGAGGGGATGAGTCAATCGGGGTGCAGTAGTGCACGAATGGGTCACACAATAGACCTCTGACCCCTTGAGCCCGCTCCCCCCACTATCATGACCCCAGTGCTGCTTCCTACTCTGAACTGACTGGGAGCACGTACATAGGCACAGGCAAGAGATAAAACTCACAACATATGGAACCCAGAAACAGGAAGGGATAGATACCAAAAGGGTAGGGGGAAGAGGGGAAAGGTAGAGTAGGAGGGGGACACTTAGTGCAATGAACGGAGCATAACTACACACCTCATCCCAGGGAAAAAAACAACAGAAACCAGAGGGGAAGGGAGACAGTGGTCAGCATGAGATTTGAAAATAATTAATAATCTATACTCTATCAAAGGGCCACAAGGGTGGGGTGGGGGAGTGGGGAGAGAAAGGAGAAAAAGAGCTGATTCCAATGGAAAGTAAATGTCTAGAAAAGCACGATGGAATATATGTACAATATGTTGTATACAATTGATGTATAAATTGTAACAAGAGTTGTAAGAGCCCTCAATAAAATGATATAAAAATCATAACAATCTTTATTAGGCCAATATCAAAATGTGAAGCTATCATCTTTCAATATATTTTCAGTCTAGGATTATGCACTTCAAAAGCAAGAATTCCATTTCTTTAACCCTTTAACCCTGGTTTCAAAATCAGAAAAAGTATGAGTCAGGGTTATATCTCCTCACAAAACTTATTCGATCTGCATGCTGAGCAAATAATCAGAGAAGCTGGATTATAATAAGTCTCCATGGTCACCATGTGTCGTTCAAGCAAATCAGTACCCTCCTTTGTAGGTGAAAAAACCAGTTGTTATACCCTGCTGAGCTGAGACCTCTGCTTTGAATTTAGCTGCTCCACAGAACCCCTTAGAAGTCACAGTTTTAGGGTCCCAAGGAATGAGCCAAGCCAGTCAGTGTGGTATAGCACTGAGGAACCATACGACTTTCCTCTAGTTCTTTAATGCTTCCTTCCTCCCACTATCTGGACCTCAGTTCTACCTTACAGATCAGACTAGACATGCACACCGGTACACATAAGAGCCCGCAACACAGGGAATCCAGGAGAGATGAGCCCCTCAGGACCAACAATGAGAACAGAGATACCAGAAGGATAAGGGAAAGGCAGGGGAGAAAAGGGGAATTGAACATAAGGATTGACATATAACCCCCTTCAAGGGGGGCAAACAACAGAAAAGTGGGGGAAGGGTAACAGAGGATGATGTATGATGTGGAAATAATAATTTATAACGTATCAAGGGTTCATGAGGGAGGGAGTATGAGGGAGGAAGGGGGTGGAATGAGGAGCTGATATCAAGGGCTCAGGTAGAAAGAAAATGTTTTGAAAATGATGATGGCAACCTATGTACAAATGTGCTTGACACGATGGATGGATGGATGGATGGATGGATGGATGGATGGATGGATGGATGGTGGTAAGAGATGTAAAAGCCCCCAATAAAAATATTTTAAAAGGGAGGAGAAGCCACTGTTTTGATTAGATCTTATTCTTTGATTGAATGAGGACTCATCCCATTTCATAATCTGTTCTACAAATAGTCTTCATTAGTTTTAATCTCACTAATAGTGAGATTAGGTATTTGAGCTAGCTGATCTTTGAACAATGCTTTTGCAACCCGTAGCATTGTACATTTATATTATTTCGGTCAAGTTTTGTACACTAAACTCACAAGTGACTTGTGCCAGCAGCTGACTGACTTACAGAGGGTCTGGTGCAAGGATAATCGGTACTGGAAATGCTGCCCAGGGCTGCAAGTAGTTCTACTCCAGTCCTAAAACTATTAAGGGATACTAGTGGTTAACAGATTTTCTCAACTATTTTTATATCACTTGTTTCAATAAGTATATCCTTTCCCTATAAGAATCTGTCAAGATTTGATGATGGTATCTGTTCTAGAACACTGGTTGTGTTTGCTGTAGTTCACAACTATAAAGTCCTTCAGCACTGCTCATGACTTGGCTACGAATGAAGTCAGGCCGAGCTGAAAGAGGCTTCGTGGCTGTAGTGCTAACTGTGGATGTTTCTCCCATGTACACATCAGTTTTAGTACCACATAAGGATTGGAAGCTTCTGAGTCAAGCCAAGACTGCATCATCCAAAATGAAATGGGGACTTGGTGGTTATTTTATGATTAAAGTTCATTGGAACGGAATGAGTACAAGAATTGGTGGGGGGGGGGGGGAGAATGTTTTTGATGCTTTTTGCCATTTTTTAAAGAAAGGACTTGGGAGCAAAATTTCCAGTAGGTGATTTAGTTATAATCCCAATTATAAAAATAGCTGTGGGGAACAGTCCCTTGTGGCCTAAGAAGAGACTGATATTGTTAAATAAGACCCTGATAAAAGCACTCCTTCTGTTTTCATCTCATGAAGTTCAAATGCTGAGAAGATTACATTTGAGACTAGTGGTGTGCTAAATAAGAAGCCTTTTATTATTTTATTAGCTGTGAAAATAAAGCTATTACACAAATCATATAAAACCATTGCTTCCCTTACTTACAACATCAAAGAATTCGGACAGTTTTCTAACATTCTACCAAAGACAGCGATGGACAGCTAGAGGCAAAGTAGGATCTTTAGGCTCTCCAGCGAGGCATGAACTAAGCCAAAACGACATCTTTACTCATTTCAGAATGTTTTATTATAACAGCAGTCCTCGAAGGCAGACACAAAAGAGTCTACTATGCTTAGATTTTAAAACATAAATAACTAATTTAATGCATCACTAGTGATGTACAATAGCTGTCCTCTTGTCATACCAACTCAAACAAGAGACTGATGTAATCCGCCAAATACTTCAAAGTAACTAGTCTGCTAAGAACACACTTCTTTTGTGCATACCTTCCTAGTTAAAATAATTGCGGAAACTCTCTGTCAGACACTTACTAAGTAAAATCCTGAACCATCATTGAAATAGTACTTAATGAGAAAAAGCGAAGGAAGCACTATCAGTCCTTAAATTTATCTCGAGCCACATTAGACTCCGATATGGAGTCTACTCAAAGGAAATAACAATGGCAAAGTACGGTTATTTTAAAATGGCATATTTAAACTCTTAGAATTTTAACTATCACTTTTGTCTCTACCCGATTACTTATACATACAGATACCGGATGCCTGGTTTATGAAAGAAATCCACATCTCTCAGGTCTCTGTAAATCTCAGGTCTCTGTAAATCTCCTCTACTGTGTAAATATAAAACATTTCCTTTACATCTCTAAAGGTAAGCACTTTGGTCAGAGTTTCCAGGGCGTATTGTTATTATGCTTAACATATTTTTTCCAAAGAAAGGACCTGACACTTCTCTCTGCCTCTATTCTCCCTTACCTACCATGGGATCCCCACTTTCTAGCCTTAATGAGAAAGGGGTGGGCGGGGAGAAAAGAAAAGATGGAAGTGTAAAATTCAGCGAGCATCTTTAAAAAGCCTGCTTCATAAGATTATTATTCTTGGCCTGGCCCATTTGTCAATTTGTCTTTTGGCTCACAAGTGTCAGACAAAATATAAATACAAATTAAGACATTTTCCATGGTTGGTTCTCCTCCAGGGGAAGCTAATCCTGGGGCAAGTCCCTATTATCCTACCAGAGACTGAGAAACAAAGGAGTGTCCACTTCAACAGGCTGCCGGAGGAGTAGTGGGGGGTAGGGGGTCAGAGAGAGCCACAGTGGCACACAGACAATGCTTTTAGGATTCTTTCCAATGGTATCCAAAGGTCAAAGATCTAATTTCCTAATATGTGAGCAATATTTTTTGGGGCATCACTGCTCTCCGGTGGTGGAGTAGGAGGCCCAGCCCCACTGCTGGAATTGAACCTCCGTCCCAGTGGGCCGCAGTCCCGCGCACAACCACTACGCCACTGGGGCTCAGCCCGTGAACAATATTTTTAATAAGGATTTTTGTACGGCTAGTAATTGAAGGGTAGAAGACATGCCCCTTAAAGTGACTAGATTTTAAGCAGGATACCATTGACTGGGGGAGGGGAGGGGTTCTTGATTAAAAATTTGGTCTATATGGAGCAACAAAAGTGTTCATAGAATGCAAAAATAGTATTGCAATTTTTTTTTTGGGGGGGGCATCACTGCTCTCCGGTGGTGGGAGTAGAAGGCCCAGCCCCACTGCTGGAATTGAACCTCTGTCCCAGTGGGCCGCAGTCCCGCGCACAACCACTACGCCACCGGGGCTCAGCCCAGTATTGCAATTTTAAAACACCGCAGGATATTGTTAAATTGTTAAAAAGCGTGGCGTCTGGTCACTTTACAACAGAAATGTTGTTGACTGATTAGAATTTCAGAGTACAAACTTCCAACCAGAGTTCTCAAAATGTTAGAAGAACCGTAACAAGGATTTTTCAAATTCATTGGGAAACAATTGGTTTTCGTTTCCTTTAACTATTGTCTAGCTCCTGCCCATCAATCATCTATCTGTGTGTCCCTCTGTAGTGGTTTGTGTATTGATACGATGTTGGGAGTGACACCTTCAGTATTTCAAATGACAGAAAAACCATCCAGAGTGGAGAGGATTAAATGGAGCTTCTGGAGTAAGACAGCATAGGAAGAAAGAAGTGGTGATCTGGTTCTAAAAATCAGCCGAAGAAGATCCTATGGACCACACCAGGTGCTGGAAGACGAGTGTCCTAGACTGGAAGGCACTCGACATACTCAGTGATACAACAACGGGCTCAAACATACAATGGTGCAGCTGGCATAGGACCCAGCAGCATGGTGTTCTGTTGTGCACACAGTTACCACGAATCAAAGCCAACTTGGCAGATGATAACCAATAATCATATCCCCTATCCGAATGAACTCAGATAAACCTGTGTGTTGTTTGCCAATTTTTAGAGGCTTCCTAGGTCCTGGATAGAATTCAAACTCATTGTTCTGATATCCCAAATTTAGCACCTTTCCCTTTTATCCTGGTTCCCATTCCCACTATGGTCCAAGTATCAGTGTTATACTTCCACTTAAAGGCTATGTCAACTCTGTGCTTTGCTTCTCCATAGTCCATATCTGGACTCCTGCCAGCCCCCATGCCACACTAATGCTTTTTCTTCACTGCCTAGAGGAAAACCTAGTTTATTCTTCCTAAGCACGCAATTCTCCCACTCACAATCATCCCTCCCCTGCCTCTAAAAGTCCTTAAACATTCTGCTCCTAGGTCAGTTATCTTTCATATGCATTATAGATTTTCTCCTAATCCTAATGATCAATTCTTAGGGGCATCTAATTCTGAGACACTCCTTTAAATTCACATGTTCCATATGACCACACTGCCTCGTATGTAGCAGCAGCAGGCATTCCATAAAGGTTTATTGAGTGAATTAACTTTTATGTAATCATAATCTTTTATTCTGGATTTATCCATATTTGAGTAGAAACCGGTGGTAAAAAGCTGTTACTGCCTGTAATCTCCCTTCAAAAGCAAGCAGCAGGAATGATTAATTTCTCCATTATAAATTCAATTGGAGGTGAGGCCAAAGAGAGGCCCCATTCATAAAACGCACCAGTGGAAACCCATTAGCCATGCTAATGCCAGAAATGAAGCAATAGATGCCAAAGGATACTTTTTCCTTGCAACCGTGAAAAATATACACCACACATCAAAGTGTTCATGGAAGAAATAGAAATGAATATGGGGTACACATATTTAATATATTCTTCAGTCCCCTATTGAGTGGTCAAATTTTGAAACATCCAAAATCCAGGAGGCTTACAGTCGGAATAAGGCTCATTTCCTTGCAGGACATTCTCTACTCTGCCCTGAGTTCTACCATCTAAATAAACCGAGAAGCCTCTTATCAGAGAATTCACAACAGTGTTTCCTTTCATGGAATTGATCTAAACAGTGAGTCCTAATGTGAAAAACCACTCATCTACAACAAAACCAAAACTCCAAACAACAAAACAAAAATAACCCCCACCCCAAAACCCTGCTTTTTGTTTAAAAAGCCACCGCACTTCTTATACTATGTAGGGACAATGAATCAACCTTGGCTGAATGAAGAGACAGATGACTGCCTCCCATTAATTACAATATTAAATAAAAGCATGTTGGCCAGTGACGCAATGTTAACATCTGAGCATGGTTCGTAGGAGCAGGAACTGAAAGTTGGCCTCTTGGCTGAGATTTGAGAAATGGCCTCTCCAATTTTCTGCTGCTTCTGGTTCTACAGAACAACAGCTTCAAGGAAACACCATTCATCTTTGATGGTCTTGGACTGGACTTAAAGTTCCCCCCACACACACATACAAAAAAAAAATCAGTCTCTGTTGGAAAATAAAACAAAATTAAAAAGTCATGCTGCATTTCAAATATATCTGGAGAGTTAAAGAAGAAAACAAAAGGCACAGAAGGAGAAAGAAAAATACTCCTAAGAGAAGGAAAATCACCAATAATGTTAGTATTCAAAACAAAAAAGGGTCTTTATTTGGAGACCTTAATCAAGAACACCTTTGTATAACACGTTGATGTAATTTTTACCCCTCTCAGGCTATTTTTAAGCATAACCCAAGCCCCATTTATTTCATAAGATATCCAGAAACATTGCATATTCACAAAAGCCCCCAGAGGAAAGCATCCTACAGCACAGTACTGCATTATGAATGACTTCTGAGAGCTCCCCAGCAGCCACCACCAAATACAGTGGCTTCCTTAAAATGGAATCTATCAGTTAGACTCGTGTTCTTCAATAGTTAGCATTTCCCAAGGACTCTTGGCACAAAATTGTGAATGTCCCAAACCATTCATAAATGATTCAGCAGACAAAGTATAGCTCCTTCTTCCTTCTTCCACATGACAAAATCCCTTATGCATCACAGAGAAGATGTACTTCCAATGCCCAAAGAGCTTGGGCTTTTAAATGATGGACTTTTAAGAACATTGGGAAGAAGTGACAGCACAGAAGGCCAGAGTCCCTCTCTGGCAGCTTACTTTTGCCACCTAGTGGGGGAGGCAGTTTTATGATCAAGCTTTACGTTTCGTCTAAGGATTATCTCCTTTTCAGATCTAAGAGTAGGAATCAGCTAATTAGAAAATGTTCAACCATGCTTTTCATTCTTTGGGGAGATTTGACACACACACATACACACACACACACAACCTTAAGTAATTTCTTCAAATTGGCCTGTATCATGTTTATAGGTTTTCTTCCAAACAGTTTTTCACTACAATGATACTGAGAATTCAGGGTAAATTAGACCCTTTTTGTATAAAACTTATCAAAGTGGCCATTTTGGAACCTTTACCTAGCTCCATCCCTTCCTTGAAGAAATTCACAAGAGCCATGTTTCAGCTTGTTCCAGTTTTCATCTTGACTTGGGAGACAAAATGTGTTCCTTTATCCCTCCTTTCTCTTGGCTGCTTGAATCTCAAACCTTCAGTTATCGACTAAATAGTATCTCTGGGCTTCACATTTCCTACACCCCAAACCCACGTCATCCTCCTAAAGAATCAGGCTGGCTGCCCTTGAGAGCCAGCATAGAGGGTTTAGTCGACAAAGCTATTTTCTAAGTATGATTTTGTGCATCTCAATCATGGGGCTGGCAAAGAACACTGAAAGTGTCCCAGACTACCAGGAGAACAGACAAATGTGCTTGGAAGGACGTACAGCCAGAGTGTTCCTTAGAGGCGGCGATGGCAAGACTTCGCCTCACAGAGTTGGACACAGGCCTGGAGAAGGATGTCCTGCTGCATAGAGGGTGAGTGAGCAAGACAGACGGACACAGTGGCTGAAACAAAGGGCAAGTCTGTGACGGTGGCGCAGGTCTGGGCAGGGTGTCACTCTGCTGTGCTTAGGGTGGCCACGAGTCAAAAGAGAGAATCTTTTGGGGTTTTGTTTTTATTTAATTAAAACCTTTCTGTATAAAACTTACCAAAGAGGCCATTTTGGAACCTTTACCTAGCTCCATCCTTTCCTTGTATAGAAATCAATGAGCCAGCAGAGCTCAGGGTCAATTAAATCACTCCCAGGGATCACTTCTCAATAATCCTACGAAGAACGCGCCCCTCCGATCTAGCAATCGAATGACATCAAAAGGCATTTGGACAAACATAATGTTCAGAAGACAGGCAGGAGCGGGAAAGGTGGGAGAATGGAAATGGATGTCCCTTGGAAGAAGGAGGAAGAGAGTTTCTACTTGAGGATATTGCAATGAAAGTCACAAATATATAGAAGTATATATTGAATACATATATATATTTGAGTATACATTGACTATATATATATATATTTGAACTTGTTCTATAAGCTTTCACCAACACAATAAAATGTTCTTTAAAAAAAGAACTTAAAGAGTCAAATTGCTGGGTGGGGTTATGGGAAACTTCATAATCAAGAGTCAGAGTGGAGCAGTCATAATTAACAGGAATTGAGGTTAGGAACATAGGAAATTTGAGGCACGTCCTTAGACTTGAGACACATCCAAGTGTCAAGAGGGCTGAGCCTGAGGGTAGCTTGGACCTGGAAGGCTTGGACCTTGGCCCGCATGGTGATCACTGCAACCTTTGTCTCAGCTGTAAGCACACATCCCCACACATCCCTCCTCCCATGGAGAGCAGCTTGTCCCTGGAGATTTCTGACCCAAATCAATGATTGGCTTGACCAAAAGGTCCAGTGTTCTGAACGGCACCATCATCCTCTAGATCTCTGAGGTGTCTGAATAAAGCTTTTTGTTTTTCTGTTTTTGGGGGCATCACTGCACTCTGGTGGTGGGAGTAGGAGGCCCAGCCTTTGCTCCTGTGGAGCTAGAATTGAACCTCCATCCCAGTGGACCGCAGTCCTGCGCACAACCACTACGCCACCGGGGCTCAGCCCTACGATTCCATTCTTGGAAACAGTTTTCAAACTCATGTTTGGATCTCTGACAGCACCTCCCTTTTCGTTCACTTCTTCTATGTCATCAAATCGCTGTCCTTTCATGTCCCTCTGCATTTGTGGAAACAAGGAGAAGTCACACGGAGAGAGGTCAGGTGAGTGAGATGTGTGAGGCAAGAGAGGCATGCTGAGTTTTGCCCAAAGCTGGCACACTGGATGGCTGTGTGAATAGGTACGTTTGTGGTCCTGGGGACAAAACCAGTCCTGTCTGCCACAAATGAAGCCTTTTTTTTTTTTTTGTCGCATATGGCTACATATCTTTTCAGACCCTCTACATAGAAGGCATGGAACAAACTCCAAATGCACTCAGTCTAAGGTCACATTTTTATCCTTTTTGAAGTTGAAAGACGTCCAGAAAGAGGTTTGTCATCAATAAGACATTTCACCATTTTTGAAACCAAAAAACTACTTATATATTTGAGGTTTTCCCATAGTGTTGCCTTATAAACCATGTTCAACATCACAAAAGTTTCTGTGGCACTTTTCCTGAGCAGGAAATAAAATTTCATAGCCACATGCTGTTTTCTTAACTTGGTCACCACAAAAAAAATGAAGTTTGAGTGACACTGCTTTAATGAAAAAATTCACTGTGACCAGACAGCACCTTCCCAGGTGTGGGGTGCACTAACTCAGAGTGAGTTGCTCAATACACTTCTGTTGGTTAAAATGTGTATTACAAAAGCCCTGCCTGGGCTGAGCCCCAGTGGCGTAGTGGTTCTGCGCGGGACTGCGGCCCCCTGGGATGGAGGTTCAATTCCAGCTCCACAGGAGCAAAGACTGGGCTTCCTACTCCCACCACCAGAGGACAGTGATGCCCAACCCCCCCCCAAAAAAAAACCCCCAAAAAACAAAAGCTCCACCCAACAGAGCTTTTTTCCATTTGGGGGTATGGGGTAGCCCTCATACATGATCTCTTGTTTTTCATGCAGGGCATGTTTTAGAGGTTCTTTATATTGTAGCATGTACCTGTAGTGTGTTCTTATTCATGCTAATTCCTGTTACATGGCTACATCTATTTTGCTTATCCATTCATCAGTTGGTGGGCATTTAGACTATCCAGTTTTTCATGATAAATAATGCTGTTATGCTACAATTAATTATGAAATAATTCCTGTATGTGTTTGTGCTAACATAAGTCAAGGTATCTTGGAAAAAATGCTCAGGAGGGAAACATTGGATCATGTGATAAATTTATATGATCTTTAAACTGCCAAACTCATTTTCAAAGTGCCTATACTAATTCATAATCCCACCAGCAATGAGAGCCCCATTGCCTTTTTTTCATATCCTGGCCACCATTTATTATTGTCTTTTTAAGTATAAGCATCTTAGTGGCGAGCTGTACCATGTTATCAATTCATGATCTCACTTTGCATTTTATTGATGGTTCATAATGTTGAGCATCTTTCCAAAAACTAACTAGTTAGTAATTATTTATTTGTTGAAATGTCTAGTCATATCTTTTATTCATTCTAAATGAGTAATCTTATTGCATTCTGAATTATTTACACATCCTAAAACAAGTCACTAATTAGAAAGTGGTTTGTAAATATTTTCTTATATTTTCTGACTTATTTTCATTTTCCTACTGAGGTCTTTGGAAGCACATAAGATTCAAAAATTGGGGGGGGGGTAATCACTGCCCTCAGGTGGTGGGAGTAAGAGGCTCAGCCTTTGCTCCATGGAGCTGGAATCGAACCTCCATCCCAGTGGGCCGCAGTCCCGCGCACAACCACTACGCCACCGGGACTCAGCCCATAAGATTCAAATTTTGACAAGTCTTATGTATCAAAAAGAATTGATGCATTTCAATTATGGTACTGGGAAAGTACTATGGAGAAAGAACAAACAAACATCTGTCTTTGAAGAAGTATAGCCAGATGCTCCTTAGAAGCCATGATGGTCAGACATCATCTCATGTTCTTGAGACATATCATCAAGGAAGATCAGCCCCTGTGAGAGGCTAACATGCCTGATAGAGAGCAGGGGAAGATCCTTGAGGAGACACACTGACACAGTGATTTCAACAATGCCCTCAAGTTTGACTACGATCACGAGGATATGCAGTCTTTTTATCCTGATGGACATGGGGTCACGCTGATCCAAACTAACTCGACAGCACTCAGCAACAATGTACCGATTTCTTCTTCTTCTTTGTCTTCTTCTTCTTCTATCATTAATTTGATAGCTCTTACAGATATCATAACATTCCACGGTTCAATCATGTACCAATTTCTTCTTTAATAGATCATGCTTTTGGTGCTATATCTCATTCTTTGCCTTACTTCAAAGCATGAAAATGTCCTTTGTTCCTTTTGCAAATTCAATAGTTTTAGGTTTTACACCTAACTCCAGTGTCCACTCTGAGAACTAATTTTTGCATATGATAGGGGGTTCGGGGTTAAATTCATGCTTTACAAATGGTTATCTAATTTTCCCAATACTGTTTCTTCAAACAACTGTCCTTTCCCCCATTACAATCGTGGCATCTTTGTGAAAATTGGTTGAACATGAATAATTCTGGATTGTCAATTTTGTTCCATTTAGCTATGTGCTTTTCATCTGTCACTATCTTGGTAACATAAAGCTACTTTATTATAAATGTTGAAATTGAGTGGACTGTGTTGCTATGAGTTGAGGTTCCTTAAAGCCCTGCTTCGCCACGCTACTGGCATATACATCCCTTGAGATTGTTGGTCTCTGTCATCTGGCTGACTGTTGGTGACCTGCCTTGCTGTTTGTGCCTGTGGCCAGATAGCCTGAATGGCTCTACAGAGGACTACCCAGGCCCTCACGATTCAAAGGAATGGTGTCACGCAAGTGAGTTGCACTGAGCCATTCATACTGCTTTATAGATCATAAAGTTACAGTTTATAATAATTAAAATTATAGTTAACTGTTTATATACATATGTATATAAAACTATTAGTATCGTGGTTTTATTTCTCTAGTGAACCCTGTCTAACATTATCTTGAAAGAAAAAATGGTTACATTTGGGTGTCATTTTATTGTTGCTCATCAAGCCAATTATTAGGTTAGAAAGTGAGCTTTCTCTAAAAACTCTTACATATCTCTCTGCAAGTCAGGGTGATATCAAAATTATTTAAGAATTAGTGTGGTAATGGAAGCAGCCAATAAGACCAGATAAGCAAACAAGAGCCAAAGTTCCTCTGGAACCAAGCAATGACCCATCCATCCTAGTCCTAGGTCGAGGAAGTCTCTCCGAGGTCCTGGACATGAGGCCATGATGTTGGAAGGTGATACATGGAGCAACAATTTACTACGTGTTTAAAACTTCTACTAATTGATATAACCATATAAATGAACACAGACTAACTTTCTTTTCTCTTCTTTTTGGCAGCAAGTACATTGTCGTTGCCTGGGTTTTCTGATGGCCGTAGAATATACGTGAGGCTGCATACGTGGGTGGACACTGTGGGGGTCGTGTTGCCAATACGAGGACAGTGGCTCTCTGCAGTGCACTCTCTGCCATCGAGACTGTTCTGGCTCCCAGAGGCACTGTGCAGAACTGCACCGATGGATTTCCAAGACTAACTGTTCATGGAAGCCTCATCTTTCTCCCTCGGATCTGCTGGCAGTTTGGAACTGCTAATCTCATGGTTAACAGCCAGAAGCAACCCACTATGCCAACAGGGCCTGGACAAGAACAGCAAATCCTTAGAGGCCAGCTTCATAGGAGAGTCGAGCAGCACAAGATCAGAGGGCACTGGTCGGTTTAAGATATGGAAAAAATATATAAATTATCAAGGGTTCATGAGGGAGGGTGGGTAGGAGAGGGAGGAAAATGAGCTGAGACCAAGGGCTTGACCAAATGTGCTTGACACAATGGATGGAAGGATGGATTGTGATCAGAGCTGGACGAGCCTGCAGTAAGGGATCAAAACAGATCAGAGGCACAAAGAATGCCAGCAGTAAGCAACTGAGCACGTCTCTGGCCATCGGAGTTCAAAGGGAGGGAGGTGGGCGTGGTCAAGCTGAAGAGCAGGACGTTGGAGTGAGCAGCCTACAGCCTGGGAAACGGGAATGAACCGGCAACATGGACACGCTGACAGCCAGGCACCCTCTCCCTCCTCAAGTCCAGAAAGTTCTCCTATGCTTCCTGGCCCAGGGAACAAGAAGACGACGGCCCTCTGCAAGGTGGGCTGATGCAGTGGCTGCATCGATGCGCTCGAGCATAAGCACCATGGTGAGGCTGCGCCGGGCCCTGTTGCCTTCTGCTGCCCCCAGCGTGGCTGTGAGTGGAGCCCACGGGCCGCCCCCTCACAACAGCACAGCAGGGACTTAGGCGACGGGGTTCTGCCCAGCAGGGGAGGCAAGCTGACCTAGGCAGGACACCTACTTTTACAGTGGTAAATGTAAGTGTGGGTTCTCACGGCAGGGCAGTACTAGTGCTGACCTAGGGGTGCTGGGAAGACATCACCGTACCAGCTAGGAACAGCTGTACCCCGACTCGTTCATTTTCACATATGTTCAACCTTTGGGAGTTTAAAAAAAACAAACAAAAAAACAAGCAACCTTCCAATTCTTTCCAGCCATGGATAAAAATGAGACACCAAGGTATTTTTCCAAAAAACATCTGATCTGAAAAGGCACGAGGCTGCTAGCATAGACATAAAGTAGGCCAAAGAACTATCACCAATGGAAGAATTAGAAAAATTTGAGAAAATAACCAAAAACTGTTGTGTCTGAAAGAGAATTGGGGGGAAGAGGGAGACGCGTGACTTAATTGAAGGTATAGTGGTAGGAGAGAGACAGTTATGGCTTTTCTGTTTTAAGTAGTGGAATAAATCATACAGAACACCATAATTGGAGTTTACAAGGAAGGTAATACTCTGTTCGCAGTAAAAGTGACCTCCAGTGGTCAGTAACCCTCCCAAATCTGTGGCCTAGGGAATCATATTCCACTGATCATCACTTTTTAGAAGCCTATATAGCCTGCAGTTCCCCACTTGAACGTTCACATCCTCTTAGCCAATTACATACACATGGTATTTATTGGTTTCATGATGTATTTTGTTATGGTTCATAAATATGGACTGTTAAGTCACAAAACTCTGAAAAACATCTCCCCAGTGATCACTGAATCAGTATCACATACCTAAATATACTGAACAGTAGGAATAGTAAGTTCTTACCTAAAAGTTTTTAATTTAGCAGCAACATCAGGGCTAGAATACGGAATTAAACCATTAAGGAATTACTGACATGGAATATAGACACTATATGCAGGTCCCACAGGGAACAAACTTACCAGAGAGGAAATCTAGAGAATACTTTTGCATCCAATTTATATTTCATCTCCTCTAAGATGACAGGCTATCTTCAAAGAGAGATCAACTGCTTGGAAACTCTGAGCTCCAGGTAATGTACAGGTAACAGCTACAGGTACAGGTTGCATAAGCCGGTGGAAAAGCTTTTTTTACTGTAACTAGGGCAAGGTCCAGGGTTTTGTTTTGTTTTGTTGGCAACCCAATGCTCAACCTCCTGCACTTAAAAGTTCACACTTTCTGCTAATTAAAAGAGCTGTTATTCATCATTTCAGTGGGAAGGCCAGAGGAGGGGGAAGGAAAAGCAATAAGTAAATTCATGGGGTTTGAATATCGTCCAAAATTATTTTATAGCACAAGTTAATAGGTCACTAGTGTACACCACATCATGAGAGATATGCAGCCTCTTAGGAATGCAGTCCCACTGCAATCTGCATAACTAAAATTACAGTCAGTTATCAAACATATACTTTTCAATCTTCCCACTAGATGCTAAGGTGTGGCAAAAGAAACGCTTTCCACTACCTTCCCCTTTAACTCTCATTGGTCCTGAAAACTGCTTATACATTTGTCATGAAGCATTACTGTGGAGACAATGAAATATTCCCTATTACTTAAAACAACAACAGTACAACTAGGAACTGCTTTTTGACGAGCTCTACATGAACAAGGAGACAAAAGCAATCTTGGCTATGGACAAACTTCCTTTCACTCTTCTGATGAATACTGATAATGACAGACGATCCCTTAGGGAACAAAACTGATTTCTACAGCTAATAAGTTTAAAAATTCACAATCAAGTCTAATATGGGCAATATTTCCCGAAGAGCATGAACTCTGACTGATGAGACAGCTCAGGGCTAAGCTAACATTTGAGATGGATTCCAAAAGGCAAAAGCCTAGTGTTGGTGCTTAGTGCCCAACGCTCTCAGCAAGCTTCCTGGGAGGGGCAGACAGTGAATAGTTGGGGCTGTACAGGTCAAAAGGTAAGTTCTTGATGTAACTACTCCTCTCTGCTGCTCTCCTGGGAAAACGGCCAGGGGCAATGCATAGGGAAGTCTGGTCTGACCTCCCCCACAGTGGGATGAACCAAGAGGGAACATAACAGACCAGCAACAGGAGCAGAGCAAAGTCACAACCCCCCTGAGCAACACTCCCCCCCCCCCCCACACACACACACACACACTAGACTTCAGGCTAGGAGAGGCAGTTCTCAGAATCCTTGAGCACTGGTGGGGAGATAGTCATAAAGGTCAGTATGTATGGAATTATGTGTGCTTTCTCCTTGTTGTTTTTATTGGGGGGTGGAGGGGTAGCTAGATTTTTCCCTGTTTTCTTTTTTCCTCTCTTTTTATTAAATCTTTTGTTTTGTCTCTGTTATTCTTGTTTTGCCTTCTTACATAAGGCAGGCATGGGAAGCAAGCCAAGGAAAGAGCAACAGGACCGCCAGTTCTGGAGGGACTTGGAGAGAGTGAGCAAACAACACCACAGACAGGGGAACAACTAGGAAACTAAAAGCAACAACAAGAAGGAAGTGGAGACCCCAGAGGTTACTGGAACAATAGCAATCTAGCTGAGAGGAATTACTAAGAGGCAGTAGAAGGACAAGTGTGATGGTGGGGTAGGAGGAAGGTAAAAAGAATCAGAGGAAAGATATAGGAAGCAAAGCTCTGGATAGAATTATAAACTTAGATGTGTACATAATGTAAATATATTCATAAAAATAGAGGTATTGGCCTATGTACATATATTCATATGGCAATACTTGAGGAAGAAGATGGACTTTGGGCCTCTGCTCAAGCCCTGACTCAACACAAGAACACTTTGTTCTAACAACCTGGCATTCCATAATGTTTACCCTCCTGACAAGACAGCTGAAGACAAAATGGTTATATAAGCAAATGTGGTGAAGAAAGCTGATGGTGTCCGGCTATCAAAAGACATGGCATCTGGGGTCTTAAAGGCTTGAAGTTAAATAGGTGGCCATCTAGCAGAGAAGCAACAAGCCCACATGGAAGAAGCACACCAGCTGTGTAATCAAGAAGTGTCAATGGATTCAGGTAACAGGCACCAGAAGACCTAAAACAACAACAAAAACATATTGTTGAGAACGAGTGGGGTGAAAGCAGAGACCCAAAACCCATCTGTAGATAACAGGACACAAGGAAGGTACAAGAAGGATCACAAGAAAGGTATGAGTCAACCACGGTAATGAAACATACAATATTCCTCTGGTTCTCTGAGGCTTCCGCACTCCCCACTATCATGACCCCATGAACACTTGGCACAGATAAGAGCTCATGACACAGGATTCCAGGTCAGATAAACTCCTCAGGAACAGAAATGGGAGTAGCAATACAAGGAGGGCAGGGGGAAGGCAGGGGGAAGGGGAAGAAGGGGGAACTGATTTAAATGATCCATGTATAAGGACCCCACCCAGGGAGATGAACAACAGAAACATGAGTGAAGGAAGACAGCAATCGGTGTAACAATATCAATTATAGGAACAATAACAATTTATAATTTATCAAGGGGTCACAAGGATGGGAATGGAGTGGAGGGAGGGAAAAGGAGAAGCTGATACCAAGGGCTCAAATGGAAAGTATGTTGAGAAAATTATGGTGGCAAGATTTGTACAAATATTCTTGATACAATTGATGCATGGAATGCTTTAAGAGCTGTAAGAGCCCCCCAATAAAATGATTTTTAAAACCACCTTTGCAGTAGGGATCCTATGTAGAAAATTCCATGTAATTCTTAGGGTCGCAATATTATGCTCTTGGGTACCCCCCTCCCAACACATGTCAATATATGAGAACCATTCTTAGTCCATTGGACATACACAATCTGGTGGTGTTCTAGATCATTCCACTGTCAGAGTGTGCTGATTCTGTTGTAGGCCAGGACTGCGAAGTAGTTTTTTTCCTTCTAAGGTATTTTTTTGAAGATAGGATAGAATTCTCTTTAAGTAAAATATATTTGACAAAATGGAAATTTTGCACAGTAAAGTTCAGTTGTGAAAAAGAAACATGGAAGAGTTTCCCATATTGAAAGAGAAAGAATCTGAAAGTATTTCCCCTCAATGAACATTAAAATTGATATGTCTTTTACCACTTGATAAAAAGCAAATGAAGATCAAGTTATTATTGAAGTTTGCAGTTTCAGGTCCACTAGACACTGCCAATTGGGTAGTAACCACACTCTTGCTTCCCACACCCATTGAAAGCACACAGCACTGTCTGTGGCTTGATAGGAGAAACAAATCAAGCCCTGAGGACCAATCATACACTGAATCCAGAACTCTATCACACTGAACTCTAAAGATATGGGGGTCTGTTAAGTATGTCTTTGATATGAATAAATGGCCTTATCTGTCTTAGGCAACTGTTGCTCAGAACTTTGTGTGTGTGTGTGTGTTGCTCAGATTTATGAAGTCCATGTCTCCTTAGATTTCTGAGGTGCAACAAGACTTCGTGTACCCTGGCTTACAGGCTCCCTTGTGGGATGCTGGAATCAGGAGATAGCGGCTGGAACTTGAAGGTGATTTGGGGCACTGAGTAGGGGGTGTGTGTTTGCATACTGGGTTAGAAAATGGGAAATCACAAACATCTGTAAATGAATGACAAATTATATCCCTAGGTCAGGTATATGCATTCGGAGTATGTGAGCATTCTTGAGGTCAAGGTTTGAATGTATGGAGGTCTTTTCACAAAAGTGTTCTTTATCGGACCACCACCACCCATGGAACAAACTGGAATAAACATTCTATTTCTCTCTCCGAGTCTGCCAACTCCATGTCATTCTAATTGTTCAGAATATATTTTAATCCAATAAACATGGGGCGAGTGCCAGAGCACTGCAGAGACAATGAAGGGCACTTTGTGACGTTTCGTGTCCAGTGACTAGACCAGGGGTGGGCACATTTTTGAGATGGAAGTGCCAATCTTGTCCCTCACAATTGAAAAACTATCCAAGAGCCATGAATATATTTTTAACAAATGAATGGAACCACCTGAGTGACATGACATTATCTGAATAATATCCTTTAAAATTGTTCAATTTTAGGGCTGAGCCTGGTGGCATAGTGGTTGTGCGTGGGATTGCAGCCCACTGGGCTGAAGGTTCAAATCCAGCAGCAGCTCTCCAGGAGCAAGGCTGGGCTTCCTACTCCCACCATTAGAGGGCAGTGATGCCCCCCAAAAACAAACAAACAAAATTGTTCAATTTTACTTCAGAGTCACATGTACAAACCGAAAGGGACACAGATGGCTCATGAGTTGCTGTTTGCAGACCCCTGGGCTAGCTCAACATGAAAATAACCAGATGTGACACAGTTCTCTACGTGTTAACAGCATAATATAAAAAGCACAGGCAGAGCACAGAGGAGGGAGAGTTTGAATCCCTCCTTAAGTTTGGAGGGATTCTTGTGGAGAGAGAGAAAGAGAGAGAGAGAGAGAGAGAGAGTGTGTGTGTATCTGAAAGCATGTATGTGTAAGGTTGTACATGGTTAATGCGCTTGGCCACTGACAGAAAGGTTGGAAGTTCAAGTCCATAAGGCATCTCAGAGGACAGCACTGAAAGCCACAGCTCAGGGAGAGGGACCTGTCTGATCAGAGCGCACAGGAGCAAATAAAGGGGGAGACAGAGAGAGTGGAGCACACCCTGTTCCACCAAGGCTTTAGGACGATATCCGCCCACAGAGCAGCCAATGCACAGAGAGGACCATACAGCCAGTGCCACTAGGAGACCCAACGTTCCTCACTGACGCTTAGCCCTACAGGGGACAACGCTGGAGACACAGTGTGAGAACTGCACCTGTTCTGACCCCACCACATGGAAGCAAAACACTTAAAGGCGAGCAACAGAACAGCCAGGGGTGCAGAGCAAGGAAGTCTCAAAGGAGTACCAAAAACAGACTTTGGGGCTAGGGCATGGAACCCCATCAGACTGGAACGCCAGCGTGGAAGGGTGGATAGATATCACATTGAACATTTCCCTGAGATCAAAAGAAGAATGGGCCAGGAGAGACCCTGAGATGTGGTACCTCGAAATTGCAGGTTCCTAAAGTGTGGGGATCAGTTAAGTTCATGGTGAATAGTGAAGGAGGCGGATGGAGATGTGGGCAAGGACCAAATCATAACAGCCTTGGCTTTTACCCTGCAGGTGTGCGCTGTGCAGTTCACATGTGCCTGCTTACCACTGGGAACGTGGCTATTCCAGTGTGTGGGGGACAAGGAGCCTACATTAGACACCAGAATTCAAAGACACTTAATATGAGAAAAGGCAAACTATATCACTAATGGCTTGTTCATGTTGATTGTATGTTGAAATATTATAGATATGCTAGGTTAAGTAAAATGCATTATTGAAATTAATTTTACTTTTGATTTTTTTTAATGTAGCTACTAAAAATTGTTAACTCAACATGTGGTACTTAATCCTTCCTGCCTTTGTGGCTGCTTCCTGAATAATCATCTCACCCCAAGGGTTCACACAAGTAGAGATCTGACTTTTCTTGTCAGTAATTGGTTTAGAGGTGGGCATATGATCATCCCAACCCAGGTCTGTAACCTACAAAGCAAAGATAATTGGAAGAGTTTCTCATACAGATGTTTTCTTCCCCAAAGGAAGACGTAAGGAGACTAGATCTCTCCTTGCCTTTTTTTTTTTGGGGGGGGGGCATCACTGCTCTCCGGTGGTGGGAGTAAGAGGCCCAGCCCCACTGCTGGAATTGAACCTCCGTCCCAGTGGGCCGCAGTCGTGTGCACAACCACTACGCCACCGGGGCTCAGCCCTCTCCTTGCCTTTTGGATGTGACTACCACAGGAAGCACGGAGGATTACTGAGATCATTTTCCATCAGCTGAATGATGAAGGACAGGGCAACATAGCTAAAAAATTGGAATAACCCGAGTCCTTGTTGACATCATGGTGCTACTGAGTCAACTGATCAGGAAGGAGGTCACCCTTTCTCTGAACTTCCTCTTAAGTGAGATAACAATTTTTCTTATTATTTAAGCCACTATGAGTCAGGTTTTCTGCTTCTTGTAGCCAAAAGCAGACTACTAAATTGTCTGTCCCTAATGCAGGGGCAAGGGACCACAGGTATTGTCATCTAGGGCCATGACCTACAAGAACTTGCAACTATCTGCTCTGCACATGGTCTACCACCAATCACTATCTGATTGTTGGAGTAATATATATTTATTCACAAGACCTGTATGCACATTTCCTTCCCTTTTAGTTTTTAAAACCAAGGATAAAATATAATGGCATGATTACTCAAGAAAATAGACTTTTAAGCAAGCAGAAAATAACCTAAGAGCAAAGTATAATCAAACATTGAACAAGTTATCTTTGAGATTTATAAATGTTTATCGTGTGTGTTGCCCTTTCGTGGAAAGGTGTGATTCAAGTCAAGAAATACACACTGGGGACAACCTATCTAGACTCTACTCATTTGAATGCACACCTTTAAGGCAATAAAGCATATTAACAGCTGCTACATATAGTTATTAGAAAATGAAGCAAAATGGTACATTAGGAACCTACCACAGTATCTGGTGCAAAATAAACACAATACATCGGATTGCCATTTCCTTCCTTGTGCAGAATCGTGGATTGGGTGACTCCAAGTAGGCGGCGGGGTGGCAGAGTGGTTACACATTGGGCTGTGAGTGACAAGGTCAGCAGTTGGAAACTACTAAACTCCAATGGAGAAAACTGAAGCTTTCTACTCCCATAAAGAGATAGTCTCAGAAAGCCACCAGGGCGGTTTCCTGCTGCCCTAAATGGTCACTATGAATCAAAATGGGCTTTATGGCAGTGAGTTTACTTTTTGGTTTGATGATTTCAACTGTGTTAAATCCATACTGTAGTTTATATAAAAATCTTACATTGTGTCTAAAAGTTAGATTAAAGCAAATGTGAGATGGTTCCTTAGTGTTTGGCTAATTGGTTAATTTTCTAATTCCTCCTTTTATTTATGAAGCAAGTAAATTCTAGAGCAAAGAAGAACAAAATAAGGTAGGCAGTGATGAAACTGTAATTAGAAATGGAGTTCTAGCATTTTTGCTAACCGACGCTTATTCTCTCTGTCTCAGCAATCTTAATGGGAATGATAAGAGCCCTGGTGGCATAGTGGTTGTGTGTGGGACTGCGGCCCACAGGGTTGGCGGTTCAAATCCAGCAGCAGCTCTCCAGGAGCAAGACTGGGCCTCCTACTCCCATCAGGGGGCAGTGATGCCAAAAAAAAAAAGAGAGAGAAATGAGAATGATGAGGTATTCTGAATGTAGATGAACAAAAAAGGAAGGAAAGAAATAGAGGCAGTCCTGAGGTCCTAATGAGATCTGTTCCTGTGTCTTTAAGAATTTGTCAAGGCCAGGTTTTGCCTGGTTCATTCCTTAAGGAAGCATCACGGAAGCAGCCTAAGTCACAGTGAGCCAGAAGGATAGCTGGAATGGAAAAATTACAGACCAAAACCTTGCTAGAAACAGTCTCTCATGTGGAAGGACAGAGTCTGTGTTGCATAGCAACTAAATCTCTTGCCCTGGGAAGTCTGAGTAGTCCCATGCAGCACTGCCCCGCTCGAAGATGGCGGCCGACTACCCTGCTTTGAATGTGTGCTGCTCTCCCTCAGGAACCCACTACTCTACAGACAGAGTAGCTATGAGTTGGAATCAAGTCCCCGGCAGTGAGCTCGTTGGTTTGCTTGTCATTAAGACAAAGGAGTTGCCATTACTAGGAAAAAATAAAAATGGGGGAAGGGGGTGGAGCAGATTTGCTAAGCAGAGGATAAAGAGTTCTACGCATTTAGATCCCATCAGCATATAGATGGTATTCCATTTTAATTTACCCTTCCCCCTAACCAATCAGCTCAAGTATGACCCTTTGGTAGAGCAACTACATGCCACAATCCCTGTCCTTGCTCCCCACCCCCAGCCCCAATGAAAGCTCTGATGGCATAGGAGGATGGCCTGATGGTTACAAGCTGTCTTGCTAGCCAGAATCATCAGGTGGACGACACCAGGCACTCCATGGGAGAAAGGTGAGGCTGTCTACTCCCATCAAGATTTATAGTCTCCGAAGCCCCCTGGGGCAGTTGTGCCTTGTCCTAGAGGGTCTCCTTGAGTTAGAATTGACTCGAGGGCGGTGAGCACCTGGGTTTTGTGTCTTAGTCTTCACCACAGTTAATGAGTGCAGTGGGTAATGCATGCAGTCTCCATGTCACCAGGTTCGTAGGATCCTAAGTACACAAATACGAAGATCAGCTATAAAGGTCAAAAGCAGACCCCCTTCCATTTCTCACCGTCAGTTAATCAAGGTCAGAATTACCTCAGGTTTATAAATTCCTCTTTAGAAATGTGTATTATTCCCCCTTCAGAATACAGTTTGTTCTTACCACCATAGTTAGGACCAATGTAGTTCAAACGAACTAACAATGGACTTGTTTATGACAATTTTTCTTGCTTTATAAAGTTTTCCACTTTACTAAGATTTGCAGCTTAAGCGATAGAGCAGCATGCTGCTCCCCATCTTCCCACCTTAGGGGGCCAAGGTGATGCTATTGGACAGCATCCCAGGGGGAACAGCAGGTCATGGGAACAGAATGTAGAAAGGTCAGAAAGGGTCGGAGTCCAGGTTTACTTGGCCTGCTTTCCTCAGGAAGGGCGAGCATCCAGGGACAGGGAGAGCGGCCATCAGACCCTCACTCTTACTGTTCACCTCAGAGGACCCCACAGTCCCTGCAGGCGATGACTGCTCGACTCTATTCATTCATGCCTTAGGTCAACTATTAGAAATAGATTTCCTGGAAGTCTCTTTTACCACTGAATTTTTTGAAAGATCCATGCACATCTATTGCCTGTAAAAGTCATTTTTGCATTGGTATTCAAAAGATGCTTCTATTTACTTGCCAGGGAGTACAGCAGAAACATTCTGAATGTATTCCTATATTGTAGTATAGAAGTATTAGGAACTGGGTGCCGTTAGTGGTGGTCACTGTGGATTTCACCTATTACGAGAATTTTCTGCAGAGACATGGACAGCAGCAGATGTCTTGTAGAGTCCCGTTTCCTACTCTGGTCCCCTGCACTTTGGGCATTTTGGGATGCAACACATATTTAGCCCAAGCCTGAAGGAGCCCCCTCATTTTATAGACAAAGAAATACAAGTCCCCGAGATGTGGACAGACCAGGTCCCAGAGGTGGCTCATGGCCAAGCTGGGTTTGGGTCTGGTCTGTATTCCAGCCACAAGGCCCTCTGCTAACGATGGACTGCTCATCTCAGACTGCCACTCTGAGGTTCTCCCTGAACCCCAGGAGGGACCCGGGTCTGGGAAGCAGCCCAGCTGGTTGTTCTGGCAGCTCCTTTCTGCCGTCAGCAAGTGTTTAAAAGGGTGTAAGTTGCTATACTGTATGCTTCATGAGGACAGGAACCATTTCTAATAGTCTCGCCAATCATTCTGGGCCCCCAGTATATTGCTAAATGAGACAGTTTTATACAGGGAAATACAATATTCTCTGTAAGCCATCTGGGACCATACCCCCTCAGAAGGTCCCTTCTGTTCAGTCTTCGACAGCTGGGGCCGGCTTCCATGTGAAAACCAGAGACGTATCAACAATGCATCGGAGGCATCTCCATGATGCTTTCCTGATCCACATGCTTTGACGTCATTTCCTCACAGAAGGCCCAGGGAGGGGTGACAAAGTCAGGGTGTAGCAACGATGTAACATACAATGCCCCTCTAGTTCTTGAATACTTCCTCCCGGGTCCCCCCACCCCCGCCCCAATTATCATGATCCCAGTTCTACCTTACAAATCCAGCAGGGCCAGTGATGTACAGATCGGAGGTGGAGACACAGGGAATCCAGAAGAACTCCTTAGGACAAGTGGTGAGAGGGGCGATAATGGGAGAGTGGGAGGAAGGTGGGGTGGAAAGGGGGAACAGATTGCAGGGATCTACATATAACCTCCTCCCTGGGGGACAGACAGTGGAGAAGTGAGCGAGGGGAGACGTTGGATGGTGTTAGATATGACAAAATAATAATTTATAAATTATCAGGGGTTCATGGGAGAGGGGGGAGCAGAGAGGGGAAAATGAGGAGCAGATACCAGGGGCTCAAATGGAAAGCAAGTGTTTAGAGAATGATGAGGGGAACACATGTACAAAAGTACTTAACATGATGTATGTGTGGATTGTGATAAGAGTTGTACGAGCGAGCCCCCAATAAAGTGATTTAAAAAAAAAAAAAGGAGCTGGCTCCTTCCAACCTGAAGAAGGAAGCATTTTCAGCACGAAAGAACAATCTGCTATAGAATCTTCCAACCTTCGCACTGCAATGGATTTGGAGAGGAATCGATCCCACCCCTCTCATTTACCTATTCCAGAAGCGGACTCCCCGAAGAGACAGGACAATCCACTCAGGAAGCTGGAGGTGGATTCCACAAACTTAGATTGGTCTGAACAGCGAGTTTGATGTCCTTTCCCGAATACTGCAGTAACGCAGCAATCAGCCTTTAGTCGCTGAGAATCCGCAGTGTCGGAGACATTGTGGACTGCAGAGCTATGCTCTTAGCAATGTTTTCTTAGGTGCAGCACAGGCTGGACCATGAGAGGCATGTGCTAGAACAAACAACAACACGCCCTTGTGCCCTTGTGTTCTTTTCACGAAAGAAGCACTGCTTAGGTAGAAGGGGGAAAGGGTACGCAGGCAAGACAATGCGATTCCTCAAATGTATCAGGAAATGGACGTGAAAGTGGGTTATGATTGCTCTGTATGAGAATGGTTAATTTAGCCAGCAGGGCAGGTTAGTCATACAGTACATTGTGTTATCTCCTTGAACTTCAAGTCAGAAATTCTATGACCTTTGTCCCGAGTCTATTCTCATTTGATGATGACTTGACTGAAAATATGTATTATCTGATAAACAGGATGCATTCTCAAGCTCCCATCTAAACAGTCAACGGGCCTTGTTTATGAGGAAACCATCCCTTTTCGGATTTCCAGCATTCTATTAGAAATAAAGTTCTAAAAGCAAAAGCAACAGCACTAGCTCTTCATTCAAATGATCTCCCAAGCTCCATGGGGCGCCGCCAGTGGTTTTCAAAAGGTCCTTGGCGGATTTTCTCTCATTGTATGACGCTGAAGGCTCTTAGCAGTCCGACATGAGTGCCCGGAGTATGTCACAGCAAGACTCCAGGGTGCTGACATTGTTTTGCTGAACCTCCCTCCTGTCTTCAATTATTAACAATAAAACCTAACTCGCAGGACAATTCTTTCTTCCTTCTAAGAAGACGCCACACTAAAATGGACAATGAACTGCAAATTAGACATCTCCAACTCCCGCACTAACACAATATCCCAACACAGACAATTTGGTTTTTGCAAGAAGTCAGCAGTGAATGAGTATCGCTCGTGGGCTCTGCAGCGCGAGAAGCCAAGCTGGCTGGAAGCACAGCTGCCCCTCTGCTCGAGCTTGAGTTCGGAGCTGAGCCACCACGGGGCAGAAGGTATCGCACCCGGCCCTGGCTGGCTTCAATGGAGTTTCCCACGGCAGGGAAAGTCATCTGCCCAGGGGCTCCCGTCAGACAGGTCACACACTCTCTGCCATTTAGTTCCTCACAGTGGTGGACCTATAACATATCACGTGCCTTCTCGAGAAGACCACTTTTCTGAGGGAGCCAGGCCTAAATGGCCCTTCCTTCACGGGTCTAGCGTTCAAGAACTAGTAATCTATGCAAAACACATGGCAAATACTTGAAACTGGACTGACGCCCTCCATAGCTCAGACAACCTGTCCTGTTTCACATGTGCTCGTGGTTTTAAAGGAGTTTGGGAAATGCTATACCAAGCATTTGACATTAGATTAGCTAGGAGACACGGTCACTCTTAAATGCTAGACCGATCTTTATGGGCCAGCTTTTCATATTGCGGATCGCAGAAGACTCGAGGGTCATCATTTGATGCTGACAGCACTTTGTCAACTTGAATTTTTCCTCTCTCTGACTGTGTGTGTGCGACTGCCACTTAATTGGTAATGACATTTCTCTCTCTCGGCATTATATTATAGCCTCTATAAAACACTCTGTGAAATATGTATCACTGTATCACACTACAACTGAAATTTTGACATGATAATCAAACTGAATTAAACTGATTTGTAATGTGGACACCAAATAACCTTACTGCAAGATTATTTTCCTTCTCGCTAAACACAACCAACCATTATGAAAACCACATGGATGGTTCCACGGAAGAGAGGGGAGATGGAGGGTAAAGAGCATCTGGAAATTTTCCATCCTCTTCTTTATCCATTTCCAGAAAAAAAAAAAAAAAGGTCCTTAAAGCAATTTTACTTTGAATTCTAAGCTAATAAAGTCAGAATAGTTTTACTTTGGGGGTAAATTAATTAAAAAACACTTATAAAACAGAATTCAATTCCCACAAATTGTTTTACTAGCAATTCCTTGCTTAATTTGTTAAATGTGTATACACTTGGAACAAATGACCAGGAATTGGGTGAAAATCCTGAACTTGTGAGGAAAAAATTAAAACATAATGCTAGTTGCCTGTCTGAGGTTTTATTCTCATCACTGAACAACATCTCCATACATAATTACAGAGTATGTCTTCAGAGTGTAATTACAGATGTGTTTTGTCATGTAGATTATGTCTTGCACTGGGCAGGAGAACAATATATGCGAATCCTTAGGCTGACAGTTTAATACCGCAACTTTTGTCCACCTGTGGGGTGGAGAAAGGTCACCAGTTTCCCTCAACTGACAGCTCTCTGCCATCAAGTCATGCCAACTTACAGCTACCCAAGAGGACAGGCACAGAGCTGTTGCTGGGAATTTCCAAGACTAACTGTCTACAGGAGTAGAAAGCCCCGTCTTTCTCCCGAGGAGCAGCTGAGTTTCAAACTGATGACCTTGAGGTTGGCAGCCCAGCACATGGCCACTAGCCTCCCCGGGGCTTCTGTCGAGGAATCCATCACAGAAACTTAGCGCTCAAAGGAGGTCAACAGACAGAGCCCTGTTTCCAAAGCCCTGTAACTACTATTTCATCATAACAAGATTTTTTTCCCAACTTAACTTTGGGTAAAAAGATTTGATAACAATTCCATTTTACTGTGCTCTATTTCCTCAGCAAATTAAAGGCTCCCTCGGTGTCTATCCGTTCAGGAATGTGGAACTGTTATTTACTACGTTTCGGCAGGATATGATGGAGAACAAAATGAAACTTACAACAGGTTTATGCAAAAGCCAATAAATGGTGACACTATAATAGCAAGAGTTCACAATCTTTTATGGTACCGTTAAAAGTATGATGTCTGATATAGTGCTATTGTAAAAGTGCTCGCTTTTAATGTAGTAAAATAAAACCACCTTTTGGACACCAATTGAAAGTCTCTACAAAAGTCAAGGCACTCTCCTAAATATACAAAGTGACATCAAGCAAGCTTATCTGACGGTCAATTTATGACGAGTCTATACTCTGTCCTAGACAAATAAAGATTAGAAAGGACAAAAAACGCCAGGAGACAATTTCAGTTGAAAAGATAAACTTCAGGCTTCACTTCTATCGATAAGTGGTGGGATACTATTACTGAAATATTTAACTTATCTTTCATGTGTATCCAGAAGCCCTAGTGGCAAAGTGGCTCCGTGTTGGACTGCTAAAGCTCAAGGTCAGTAGTTCAAAACCACCCGCCAACTCCCAGGAATAAAGGCCAGGCTTTCTGCTCTCGGAAGAGTTATAGTCCCAGCACTTCAGAGGGGCCGTTCTACCACGTCCTCTAGGGTCTCTGTGAGTCAACATAAACTAGTTGGCAGTGAGTGGGTGAGTTTTAATTGCATCTACTGTGAGTCAAGCTCCACCAAAAAATACAATGAATCCTACTGATGGGAATACTGATATACAAATATAAGCTTTTATCTTAGAGCTACCATGGGTTCCATTACAGAATACTGCAAGGAAGAGAATGTCACAGTAAACTGAGTGAAACAATGTTCTTCCAGTGCTTAGGAAAGCTGTATTTATTATAGGTTGGGCTGCTAACTCCCAAGGTGAGCAGTTTGAAACTACTAGCCACCCCTTTGGAAAAAGGGCTTCCTATTTTCATCAAGAGTTAGTTTCTCACCGATGAAACAAATGACTGCCCTCTAGTTCTCGCAAGAGAAATAAGAGCCGTGACATGAATAAATGTCCATGTCAGCACGACTCACGATCACAAAAGAATGGAAACCCACCCCCGCTCCACCTACAGCACGATGGATAGACACGCACCCTATGAAGGCCTCGTCTCTCTTCAAGAAGAAGAATGAAGCTGCCAGGCCAGTCAGAGCATGTGTGAGTCTCAGGGCCACCGTGCTGAGGGACGTGAGTCCACCACAAAGGGACAAATGGTGTGCTAAGACAGCTCTTCCAAAGTCAAGAAAAGGTTTCTCCCCAAAGCCACAGTCTTTGATGATGGTCAGAGTTAGAAAGGCGGGACCCTACTTAATGAGTGACAGGGTACTTTTTTTGTGGGCATCACTGCCCCCTGTTGGGAGTAGGAGGCCCAGCCTTGCTCCTGGAGAGCTGCTGCTGGATTTGAACCGCCAACCCTGTGGGCCGCAGTCCCACACACATCCACCACGCCACCGGGGCTCAGCCCTGAGAGGGCACATTTTAACTTGGGAGAAGAGGAAAGCAAGATATGCAAGTGGAAAGGCAGGAAGAAATGATGAAGGCAAAATAAGACCCTGGAACTAATTGAAAAGTTATAGGCAAGAAATGTACTTACTATTATATACGTAAAAGTGCGACTCTACAAATAGATGTCTAGATACACAAGTTGAATAGGGATGGGAAGGGAGCAGGGCTGCACGCATGCCTCTCTCTACATATACAATTGACAGATGCTATTCTATGGATGTGCTTATCTATGTACCTATGCTGCAGAAACATTCATGCACACAACAGGCGAGTTACGAAAACGCCTTGGCATAACTGAACACATACAGGAAGGGAGCTGCTGGTCTGGTGGCTCAGATCAACAGTCTAGGGAGGCACCAGGGACAGTCTACAAAGACAATGTTCTACGTCCTACAGTGGTGAGCAGCGGCTGGGATCTCAAAAGCTTGTGAGAGCCTTGTGCAGCTCTTCTTGATGCATTCCAACCACTGAACTGTAGGAGATATGGATTATTTGCCAATAAAATGTTTGCTTTAAAAAGAAACTAAAACACTTGTGAACTCCATCTGTTGTTGCTGATGCTGTCCGGTGTCACGAAGCCAGTTCTGTTCCATACAGACCCTGTGCCCAGAAGAACAAAACACTGCCCGATCCTGCGTCATCCTCACACTCCGTCCTCCGCCCGAGCCCGCTGTTGCAGTCACTGTGTCAACCCATCTCATTGAGGGCCTTCCTCTTTCTCATTAGCCCCACCCCCACCCCACCTACAGCATGAGCCTGTTCTCCAGGGATTGGGCTCTCCAGACAACATTTCCAAAGATGTCAGATGAAGCCTAGCCATCCCTGCCTCTATGGAGCATGCTGGCCGTCCTTCGTCCAAGAACATCTTCCAAGGTTTGGCCTTTGGACAGTCCATCGTATTCTCAATATTCTTCACCAGCACCACACTTCAAATACACCCCATCTTCCTCGCCATCTTCCTTATTCAATGTCCAATTTTCACATGTCTATGAGGCGATAGAAAGACTCAGGCCCACCTCAGCCCTCCAAGGGACTTCCTTGCTTTTCAATACTTTTCCCGTGGAAGGTAAAACAATCACTGCTCTCTTCCAATCTAGAGTAAAGAAAATCAGGCACATGGAAGCAATTAATTCAAAAGTTTCATGGATCACCAGGACCTTGGCTTTCATGACCCCGAGACCAGACTGGATGGTGCTTGACTTTCACAGCTAACTGCTCTGAAAGGGGTCACAAGAGAGAGCCCTCGGTAGAAATGGGGAAAAAATACACAACAAAACTTAAAATAATTTTAAAAAATGACCAGACCTACTGATCAGGTTGAGGCCAGTCAAACCCCCAAGACTTTGGCCCTTTGATCCCTTCCAATCCTGGAACTGTACCCACATGGCTCAGTTTTCAGCCATACAATAGGTAGGCCCACAGGTGAACAGTAACACTAGGGAGGGATGCCTTTCAGAGAATCAACCACGTGGGATTGGGCAACATTTGCTCCAGGACTAAGTGCACAGGGCAGCAAGGGCTAGCAAGGAAACAGAGGGGGGAAGGCAGGGAGGCCATGGGCTAATGGATGTTAGCTTGTGGGGATCGAGATCAATATCATGAAACAAAATAAGAATTGCTGAATAGAAAGCTGACTCACTCGGTACACTTTCAGCCACTCCACAATGAGATTTTTTTAAATGAAAAACTAATTCCAGATAATTTGTAAATTTTAAGGGTTCATGAGGGAGGGAGCATGGGAAGGGAGGGGAAATATGGGGAGCTGGTACCAAGGGCCTAAGCAGAAGGAGGATGTTTCAAGAATGACGATGGCAACAAATGTACAAATGTGGTCTGCATATAATAGACGTATGTATTGATCGTGATAAGAGTTGTCTGACCCCCCCGATAAAATGATTAAAAAAAAGAAGAACTAATCCCAGTGGGATTTTTCTTGTGGCCTGTGGCAATGGAATTTACTAGAGGCCCTGGCCAATAACAAACGGAGCTTTCCAAGAGTTGGAGGGCTAGGCCTTATTGCTTTCCCAAAGAGCCAGCAGAACTGCTCTGGAACATGAAGACTGCACAGCAGAACTCTGTGAGAGATGGCAAGGGACTCAGGACTGCCAGCCTCAAGACCATGGCAGTGATCCCGTGAAGAGGGGTTTACTGCCCTCTTCAGAGGATTCTCAAAGAGAACCAGATACAGAGTGGCAGTACCTACACATAAGTAGACTTGCATTTCATTCCCTAACTGGAGACTAGCTGAGGGGCCTTGAAATTCCCTTTGGTGGGGGTGGGGTGGGGGGGGTGCTGGTGGTGGTGGAAATCTTGACTGTTTGATGTATGTCCTTGGCAGTTTGGAAGCTCATGAATACATTGGGATTAGGCCTGGATATTTTTGAGAACATGCTAAAGAAGTCTTAAGCAAATAATATACCTGGGGGAGGGGAGGGCCGTGGTGAGGAGATCAGAGAAAACACACTTATTCCAGATCTCCATGGCCCTCAAGGGAATGAAGGAATATCAGCAGAAGCCAAGGGGGCTATCCAAGCCAGTCACTGTGACACCTACTGCCAGAGGGGTCAGAGTTAGTGCACCAACACTAAAGGCCAGAGAAAACCTGACTGGCCCTCGGGAACAGAAGGGGCTGGGGATAAACTGAATGCTGTCCCAGGAAAAT
This sequence comes from Nesogale talazaci, assembly GCA_004026705.1. NCBI lineage: Eukaryota > Metazoa > Chordata > Mammalia > Afrosoricida > Tenrecidae > Nesogale > Nesogale talazaci. The sequence goes on along the minus strand of PVJH01011668.1, from coordinate 33,073 downwards.
CCCAAGTTTCATCTACCTGAATATCAGCAGTGGATAACACCAGGTTCAGTCGAGTGGCGCCTTCACCTCCCAATAGGTCACACTAGTCCCCCTCTAAACCTTTCCCCACCCGAGGAGTCGGGACACCTCATGGAGGAAGGCTATAAAATGTCTCTCAGAGTCAGGCCAAGCTCGACACAGCCAAGTGAGTGAAAAGAACGGAAAAAGATGTCCACACACTTTGTCCAATCTCCTGAGACAATGCAGGGATACGAGTTTTACCCTGGACTATTGGATACTGAAGATTTTCAGAACGGCATAGAATCTGCCGAAGAGATAGCATTAGAATGTGAGCAAAAGACTTGACAGAGGCTGGGGGAAAGGGATGAAGGAATATAAATCCACCTCATCAAGCACACAACGCTGCCCCTGCTTAGTTAGCCAGATAAAAATATACACAAAACTGTTACTTGAATGAAGCCAAAAATAATACACTGACAAACCTCTTAAGAAAGACTCAGACTTTAAACATATGACTATTTAGTTTAATGAAGAACAAGTTTGAGGTTACTTTCAGATCTATCTTTTCTTCTAGGAAATAAAAACATCAGTGTTCAAAGAACTGTGGACTACCCCCCCCCAAAAAAAAAACATTTCAAAATTCATCCTGCTAAATCTAAAAAATGCTTCCTATGACTCAAAGCCTTTTTGCAGGAGCCAGGAATCTCAGCAGGGTAATAAAGTGGCATTGTGCTCTCCAGGCACAAATCTTCAGAATTGACAAGGCATCATCTTTCTGCTAGAACAAAGCTGTGTGTTTTGTCAAAAGTGGTCCTAAAAATCCCAATATACTAATGACATAGGACCTTGACTTGGATGAAATAACAGTGCAGAAAGAAAAAATGTCAAGATTACAAGAGCCATTTCCTGTGTTAACTTTAAGAGATATTGGTTATATTTTAAATCATATCCTTTTAACTTTACACAGCAGTATCCTTGGAAAATAGCCGGCAAATCTTGCTTATTCTTGTGTCCTAGCAATGATTATAAATTGACATCTTCTTTCTTATCATGGATTTACATCTCCTTTCTTATCATGAATCGACAAAGACTGTTCTCAAAGGTGCATCAGAAATTTAGACATATGCCAGTTAAATAATGTGGCTGCCTTTGAGATTTGCAAATCTATAACAATTTTTATTTTGAAATAAATTTACTAAATTAGTTAATTCTATGAACTCAGACCATCTATACTAAACTCCTACATTTGGACACCAATCTTGTCTATTTACAGATCCCCCCGCCACCCCCGAAAGGCAACACTCAAAATAATTTAAACCCTTTACTTATTTCTATAATCTAAAGGACTAAAACCAAGAAATAGATGAAACTTTTTAAGTTTTAGGGAAATTTATATATAAATCCAGGTGTGTGAAGGTTTTGTCTCATTTGAAATATTCCTTTCCTTCCACTTCTTTTTTTTTTGTTTTTTTGGGGGGCATCATTGCCCTCTGGTGGTGGGAGTAGGTGGCCCAGCCTTTGCTCCTGTGGAGCCGCTGCTGGAATTGAACCTCCATCCCAGTGGGCCACAGTCATGCGCACAACCACTACTCCACCAGGGCTCAGCCCTTACCTTCCACTTCTAAGAAACTTGAATCCTGTTTCCTGCAGGGCTAGAGTTTTACAAGATATCTGACTGATCTTAACAAGGAACTGGTTACCTGCTTGTCAGATATTACTTGATGGCCATCCCTGGTGGGCAAAAATGAGGAGGGTGTGAGAAAGACCTATGGTATTCAGAAGGCTGCTTGCAGGTGACTGAGAAGGAATATTCTATTCTACAGGACAGAGAACACCCTCAGGGTCTGGAAAACATGCATTTGATTACAACGGCTCAGAGTGCGGGAACCTGAGTCGATTTCATGGCAGCAGGCAGCAAGGCCCTAGCTGCTACTGTTCAGAACCCTCCCCCCAGAAGAATAAAGAAGGCAGGCTGTGTAGCACTCAATCTGAGGCTCTTCCAAACATGCCTCATTCCTCCACTCTATGAACAACCAGGACAAAAGACTTTAATCTTTATGTGCACGAAAGAGCAGACTGTTGGCAAGGCAAGTGCTGGTTTTGCTTCATAAGCAATTGCTGACTGCTAAAATCAGTCAATTGATGATTCAACACATCTTAACTATTTTTCTTTTTTAGATCACACCATGACATGACACGTGAAAATCATGACATGTGAAAATTAGTGCTTGTTTCAGTCATTTATGGTCAATTGTATCCTCTTCTTTCAGCCAAGATCCATCAGACATCAGCAACGATGACCCTTGCTTCGCATTCTCCCCTAAAGCTGGCTTGGATTTCTGGCAATGCTCTGTTGATGCACTGTTGCAACTGTCGTTTAATTACACTCAGTAAAATTTTACTTGCGTGTAATATTAATACTGCTCAATAATTTCCACACGCTGTTGGATCATCTCTCTTTGGAGTGGTCACAGATGTAGATCTTTTCCAAAAGGGTGGCCAGATACTTGTCTTCCAAATTTTTCAGCACAGACAGACTGAGCACTTCCAGTGCTGCATACTTTTGTTGAAACATTTCAAATGAGATTTCATCAACTCCTGGAGCCTTGTTTTTCATAAGTGCTTTCAGTGCAGCTTGGACATCTGCCTTCAATGCTGGTTTTTTTTTTTTGTTTGTTTTTCTTTTTTGCTCTGGAACAGTTGAACGTTGAACTACTCTTGGAAATGGTTGAACATTGACGAATTCTTTTTGGTACAGGAATTCTGTACCATTACTTTCATCTTCTTTTGATGCTCCCGTATTGGTCAATACTACTACTTGAGGCATGAATTTTTATTCTTGTTCTTTCCACTTGAGAAATGTTTATTCTTCTCTTTTGATTTTCTTGTTCTTTTTTTTACTTAGGCATTATAAGAACTCTTTTTAATTAACTAAAAGACATTGAGACAGTCAAATTGAATTACACAGTGGGGCTCAAAAACTTCCATTTTCTAAGGTGCAAAATGGAAAATTTCAATAATAAGGATGGGTCGTCCTTGTCACCAGGTGGCTCTCCACCAGCAATCAGAAATGGAGAATCCATGGCAAACTTCCCAGAGCGTCTTTAGGCTCATCGAAGGCATTTTTTAACTTGCTGTACGGCTCTACATCCAAATGCTCCTGCTTTGAATTCTTAGAGAAGAAATGAAAAACTGACAGCTAACTACTAACAGGTGAGTAGGTGTCACCCTGTTGCGTATCTGTAAAGTATGAAAAAAGAGCACAGCATTTGTAAAGGTGATGAAGTATGTAACTGGCTCCATGAGGTCCCAGGAGGGCATCCACCAAGTGCCACACCCTGACCAGAGCAGTGCTAAGCCCATACTGGACAAGTTTACTGATTCTGGTTTCAGAATGGCCTTCAGTTTGAGCCCTCACTTGTTCCAGGGCTGTAGCTCCTTCTTCGGGTGGTCAACTTTCTCCCACAGTAAGTCTCTTTCTGATACTCATCAAAAGGTATAGCTGTCAACAGTCTGTGGACATCACGGTTTCCATCTTGGTAGCATGCTCAGTACTCAGTTTCTCTGATAAAAGCCACGAGGTTTACAAAGTCATCAACACCTTCTTCCCTCCACAGCCTGTAAATCTAGGACTACACCTGAGCAGAGTTCACGGGCACAGTTAGCATGGCCCTTCCTTTCTGTCTCAGATGATTCCATGACTCTCAAATAGAATGACAATCTGGACTGAGAAGTTCCAGAGGGTAGTCAATTTGAATCCATCTGGAGCGGTCCCCATTTATAATAGCTACTTTGAATGTTGTTGGAAAAATAGCATTTCAAATGAGTAAGTATAAAAATTCTATAATGCAATACCTGGTTAGCTCCTATCAGCAAGGTCTTAGTTTTCAACTTCTAACCATTTCTAACCTTCCCATTTCAATCACAGAAAAGACAACTGAATCTTATGGCATGTTTGGTCAATTTCAGATACAGAAAGTGGTAAGAATTTTCTATTTTTCATCTTTAGCATTAGTAATTGGTATATAAATATGAAAAAAAGTTGTATCAACTGGTCATCCCAGTTATGGTGATGTTATCCTGTCACTGACAACATTGTACTTACGAATAAATCTTGACATTTTCTTTTGGAAACAAATGCAACACTATTCCTCTTCAATTTGTCATTCCTGATACAGTAAACCACAAGGCTCTCTGACTCAAAATGATCAATACCAGTCTATTTCAGCTCACGGTTCCCTCCAATAACTATCTTGAAGCATTCCATTTCATTTTAGACAACTTCCAATGTTCCTGCATGTGTACTTGGTACATTCCATTTCTGTTAGCAATGGGTGTTTACAGCTGTGTTTTCTTGAGTCACACTACCACAACAAAATACGGTCCCCCAAACGTTACTGTTTCCATATCACTAAGGCTGACTCTACTTTGAGGAGGCAGCCCTTCCCCAGTCATATTTTGGCTGGCTTTCCAACCTGAGGGATTCATTTTCTGGTAGTCTATCAGACAGTGTTCTGCTGCCATTTATAAGGTTTTCACTGCTCTGCCACCCCCACAAACCCCACTCCATAACCCACCCACCACCCCCCTCTTTTTTTTCTTCTTCCAGAATCACCGGGTTCTTCTTCTTAGTCTGTCTTAATCTGGAAGTTCCACTGACACCTATCTATCATGGATGACCCTACTGGTTTTTGAAATACTGGTTTCAGATCTTTGAGAATCACAGCAACCTGCTAGCAACATACAGCATGACAAACTCTCATGTGTTTCATGGATTTGAGTAGATCAAATAAGCCAACTGAAACCAAAAAAAAATCAAATCTATCTGAAAAGAATGAAACCTGGAATACACTTTGAAAGCAAGGATTCTGACAAATGTACAAATGTGTTTGATAATGTATGTATGGATGGGTGGATGGATTATGATAAGAGTTGCCTGAGTCACCCCAAAAATGATTTTTAAAAAAGCAAGGATTCCATGATGTGTTCTGGGGTACTTTGAGTATGTCAGCCTGTGGAGAAAGACACCCTACTTGTTAAAATGGAAGGGGGAGCAAAGAAGAGGCGGGCCCTCAAGTGGATCTGCACCATGGCAGTAAAATGGGCTCAAACACAGCAGTAACTATGAGATGGCGGGGGACAGTGAGAACGGAGCAGGGACAGGCAGGGTTTCATCCTGTTGAACACGGGCTGCTGGGAATTGGACCTAACAGGTCAGCACCATTAACAAGACCCCCATTATACAAACTCACATTGTGGCAATTCAACTTATAACTAATAAATGTCTTTACAAATAAGCAAAGCCAGTTTTCCCATGAAATGCACTTAGAACGGCGTCTTATTCATGGTTACCATTTCTATAGATATATTAGACAACCATCATATTCGTTTTCTAACACGTCTCATAATGACATGATAAAAATATCACGAAGTATATAATTATTGTGAATAATGTTACCTCAGGATACTGCCTGTCACTGAATCCTCCCCACCCCACAATTCCTTTCATTAAGGAAAATTAACTAAAATGTCAACATATATTTAACATGCTTGGTTATCTACTAGCGTTCTAGCTACATGAGTATTATGTTTCACCCTGCATGCAATATGCTTGTCACATTAATGCCCCTGAAAGGTTAAGTGAATCAACTAAAAGACATTACACAGACTGAAAGTTCGCTTGTAATTATCTGTTCTCTTTTAGAAATACTATCATGTCACAAGCTTTGAAATTACATGCTTATCTTTGAGATACAAAATCTGGCAGCGATGCATACAGATACAGGTCTAGGAAAAGCCACAGATAAAAATCGTCTAACAAAGGCAACAACAGATGTGCTGTCACCTGTGTGTGTGTATTTTCAACAGTGCACAATGTAACTATCCCCTCCCTCGAACAGGATGTCACCACAAGTTAAGTAGGTAGGGAACCTGAACTTCTATCTACAAATGGCAATAACAAGTGGTGTCCTTTTTCCATTGCTATCCCCTGATAGAAGAAGCTTATATAAGCAGAGGATTTAAATAAAACTCAAAGTCTTTTAATGTAGTATTCCAAATGTCCAGGATCCATTGGAAAACCATCACAACACACATACACACACACACACACACAGAGGAAAATGTCAATTTGAATGAGATAGGCTATCACCAACAGAGATCAACATAGATATAACACAGATGCTAGATTTAGCTGACAAATATTTAAAAATAACCCTCACAAAAAAAATACTTGAAACTGAAGGGGGAGAAGTACTGTGAACAAAGAAAGGTGATATAAAGAAAATCCGAATTGACATTTTCATACTGGAAAATATAATAGCCAAAATGAAAAACTCAATGAATGGGTTTTAAGAGTGGAAAAAAGAAGTGGACCTAAAGATGGTAAAATAAAAAAATGGTCGGTTTGAACAGAAGAAATTAATCAGAAAAAAGTAATCAGAACATTAAGATCTTCGGGGGACACACTGGATAGGGTACAGTATGAAATTAATCACAATTTGTAAATTACTAAGGGTTCAAGGGGAAGGAGGGGAAGGAAAGGTAATATAGGGAGCTGATATGGGGGGCCTGGAAGGAGGGAGGATGTTCTGAGAGTGATGATGGCAGCAAGTGTGTAAATGTGGCCTGCATACAATTGATTTGTATGGATTGTGATGGGAGTTGTATGAACCCCTAATAAAATGATTCATTAAAAAAAAAAGAACTTGGGGGACCATAACAAAAGACAACATTTACGTCATCAGAGTCCCAGAAAAAAAAGAGATTGTGGGTAAAGTCAAAGAAATAGTGCTAAAAATTTACCAATTTACCAGATTGTACCAATAAAGTTACAATTTCAAGAGGTTGAGCAATCCCCAATAAGGTAAATCTATAGAAACCCATGACAAGACGCATTATAATCAAACTTCTGAAAATTAAAAGAAAAGAAGTAACATGAAGGCACTGAAAGAGAAACACCTTCTGACCTACAAAGAAAAAACCCTAAGAACAACAGCATATTTCTCAACCGGAGCCACGGCGGACAAAGCAACTGGCACATTTTTCAACTGCTGAAAGAAAAAAAGGCAACTCAGAATTTTATATCCAGCAATAACATCTTTAATGAAAGAAAAAATTAAGGCATTCTCAGATGAAGAAAATCTAAGAAGACTTTTTCCCCAGGAGGCCTACCTTAAAAGAATGGCTTATGCAAGTTTCCCAAACAGAACAAAAATAAGGAAGCTTGGAACTCCATCAGGAAGGAAGAACAAATGCAGGAGAGTAAGAATATTGGTAACTACAATAGGCTTGTCTTCTCCTCTTAGATTTTCTCAATTACCGATACCTTTGGAGCAAAAATTAGGACACTGATGTGGTTCTCAACAAATGTAGTGGAAATATTTAAAACAATCACACTATAAACAAGGTCATAAATATGCACCAAGAAGGGAACAACAGTACTTATGGAGTATTCTTACTAAATGTGAATAATTAAACCTAATCACACAAAAAAATCACACTCAAGTAGAACATTCTTCAAAAACACCTGACCACGACTCTTTCATTGGTAAGTTAGTTAACACTAGGGGAGGCAAGCTAATAATATTTTGTCATCATCAATTTCCTGCTTCTGATCCTTATACTCAACTCATTGTCATTGAGTTATTCTGACTTTCAGTGACACCACAAGACTAGGTAGAACGCCCCCTGTGGGTTTCTGAGACTGTAATTCTACCAAAGGAGAAAGCCTCATCATTATGCTATGATTATATAAATTAAAATAAACCTATGCACTGCCTACATTCTGCAAGACTAAAATATTTTTCAAGGTCATTAAGAACTGGAAAGACAACCCTTGGTGCGTCAGAATTTCAGAATTTTGAAAGGCACTGAGTCTATTAGATTAGACAGTGACCCAAAAGTCCACTGCCAATCAGCTGATTATGACTCATATTGACTCTACGTAGAGTTTCGGAGACTGTAAATCTTTATGGAAGAAGACGATGTCACCTTTCTCCTGCAGAGACTGGTGAATGTGAACTTCCAACCTTGCAGTTAGTAGTCCAATGTCTAAGCCACAAAGTCACCAAGGATTCTTGGAGTAGATAATAGGTAAACTTAAGTTTTTCTATGCATAAGTTCTATACTAGAAGAATTTTCAAACAAGATAAGGGAGTTAGTAGAGATAAAATTTTCTCCTAATTAATTTTTTTTAATCCTGTGGCCATGCAGTACACATTCTACTAACGATATGGGAAGAAAAAGAATCTAGGACTTTATTTTTCTTGCATTAAAAGCCTGGAAATTTTATCTTAAGCCTCATGAAAAAAAAAAAGAAGAGTTGGAGGTTGCTCCTTAAATCAGAGTTATGAAGAAAAAAATTAAAATAGTATAAAAATAATATGCATAGGCAGCCTCCAAACAGAAATTATGAAACTTGAGCCAAGCCTTATCAACAAATGCTACTTGATTTAGAAAACTAACAAGAAAAGAGTTGTTTCTTGGGCTGAGCCCCGGTGGCCTACGTGGTTGAGTGCGGGACTGTGGCCCAAGGGCTTGGTGGTTCAAATCCAGCATCAGCAAGGCTGGGTAGCTCCCACGACCACCAGAGGGCAGTGATGCCTAAAACTAATAAAACTTAAAAAAAAAAAAAAGTTGTTCCTTAATTTTTCAGTCTACATTGGGAAAAAATACCACTTACACTGGGCAATTTTTTAGCTATTTCTATTTTTACTCCTAGGAAGACTACTATCACTATCTCTTCTTTATCTTCTACCATTCCTTTCCTTACAACCATTTTTCTACTGAAACAGGCAGCAGTAGCCTCCTAGATGCCAACTCTAAATGTTTTATCTGCAGCATTTGACAAGACAGACTCATTTTGCCCTTCAATTTTCTCTTTTGTTGGCTTCCAAGATGGCAATCTCTTCTGGCTCTCCATCCGCATGTCTGACTCTTTTCCCAGGCTTCTTAGCTCAAATGGGGGTGTTTGCCAAGGTTCTGTCTATGGCTTACAGTGTGCTTTTATTACGATAAATTCCCTCCCAGAGTAGATCTAGCTGTCTAACCCTAAATGGACATCTCTACGACAGAACTTTAAAAAGTTCATGGGAAGTGGATTGAAAACATAATTTTTTATCCCCATGAATATTTTGAAGTCTCCTTGCGTTCTTTATCTCTAGCTCAGAAACTCTTCGGTGCACTTGAGGCTCACCTGTCCCCAGTACCTGTTAGGTAGTGTCACTCGTCAAGTGCTTGCTAATGGAAAGGGCAGTGGTTTCAAAGCCACCCGTTGTTCCACAGTAGAAGAGGCTGGATGATCTATTCCCATAAAGATCAAAGTCAAGGAAGTCAGAGGGCCATTCTATTGTTTTATAGGGGACACTGTAAGTTTGCATCGCCTTGATGGCACACACAAAAAAGTCACTGTCAGTCAAGTAAGAAATTTCATAAATGCTTCATTCTCTCTCACTCCTGACATCAAATCACCTCCTAGAATCCATTAATTCTACCTCCTGAAGTTTCTAGATTTGTTCCATTTCTAAATATCCATGGCCATAACTTATATTTGTCTTTACAGTCAGGATTATTGAGCTAAGTCTTCTAATGGGCCTCCCTGCATCCAGAATCCCTCACATGCCCTTTTCTATACAGCAGAGCATCCTTATTGAAATGTACACTTAATCATCTGCATCGAATTTGCCTCTCCACGTAACCTTCAAGGTACAGCTTAGAGACCCTCTCTCAGTGGACGGGCCACCTCTCTAGGGGTCTACATGAGTTAGAATCTATGTGATGGTAATGGGGTTTGAGTCTTTCTCCTGAAATAAAACTAAAAGCTCTCTGCCACTGAGTTGATGCTGGCTCACAGGGACCGTATAGGACAGGGCGGAACTGCCCTTGGGGTTTCTGAGACCATGAAGCTGTACAGGAATAGAAAGCCCCCATGGAGCAGCTGGGGGTTTCAAACTGCTGCCCGTCCCTTGGCAGACAACGTGTAACCATTACACTATCAGGCTGCTCTTCCCCAACAGTAAATCCTTCAGCACCCAAACCTTGCCTTTTATGAAACATAGACTCCCTGCTCCAATAACAGGAAATGCATCAAAATGTTCACGCTCTCTTTCCTTCTCTATCTTTTTTGGCAAAGAGAAGTGACGTTTAGGCCTTCAAATGCAGATCAGTATTCACTTCTAAAGTCTCTCTGATTCTTCCATCTAAGTTAGTTCATATCCCTCTATGCTTTGGTATTATCCATTCTTAACTTATTCAACATTCAGAGTGGCATTTTTCTAACTGCCTGCTCATTTTTCTATCTCTCACAATCAAATGATGAGTTTTCTTACAGAAACTTTTATTCATTTGGGAATTCTGACTAACTCAGAGCAGGTAAACAAATGGAAACTCCTTGTTCCTCTTCATCCATCGCAACCAAAGTGGTAACAGAAAACCAGTTCCCATCAGATCAAACATGCCATTAGTAAGCAACTAATACTCTAGACAAAATATAAGAAACTACAAGGAGGCATTGAAAAGAAACTAGAAGCGGACAGGAGCTGGGTAGAACTCACAGGGATAGAAGGAGAAGGCACGGCCGCTTGCTCGTGGCTAAGGCATTGTTCTATTCTTATAGAAGCAGGCCTCAGTTGATATGAAGTGGGAAACTCAACTCAGATGGAAAACTTACGTGTTGCCTCACAGAGAGCCCCGTATTCAGCATATAAACGTTGACCGATTCTCTAGTTGATCCTTGAACCATGCAAACATGGAGCAGATGTTAGGAAGTTTAGTTACTAAGTTTAGTTATTACTACAGATATCAATGGCTTCCATGGCTGTGGAGAAAATATTGAAGTTTGAATCTAGTTAACTAATTCGAAAACAAAATTCTAAAAGACTCAGAGTAATATAACAGTAAAGAGAGCATCTAAAATGTACCATTCATAATAGAAGGCAATCCAAAATTATTAGACCTAGAACAAGGAAAAGGTGATTCATATTCAAGTTAGAGGGAAATTAAACTCAATAAATCTCAGAACCTATTAGGTTCAAAGAACCTATTTTAACTATGATCAAGGATATAAAGAAAATATTCATAATGAAAGGATAGGTAATATTAGCAGAGAAACTATAAACATGGAAATTATAAAATTAAAATTATATAATTAAAAAATTATAAAATAAAAACATGGAAATTATAAAATTAAAAGTACTACAGTAAAAGAATTAACTGGATGGACAGAATAGAAGAGTTAAGTGGACATATTACAGCTCAATATATACTCTAGAATGAAGACCTGAGGAAAAAATGTTTGAAAAAATAACCCCTCAACAATCTGTGGAACAATATCAAAGTGTCTAATATTAATGTAAATGAAATCTCAGAAGGAGAGGAGACAAAAAGCATTAAAAAAAGAAATGTCAAAATTTCCTGAAAAGAATCCATTAGAGATGTAAGAAGCACAGGAACACTAAGAAAAATAAATAAAAAGAAAGTCATACTTAGTCAAACTGCTGAAATCAACAAATACAAATTTAAAGGTAATCTGAGCAGAAATACACTACACAAAGGGAAACATTACATTACCAATAAGAATGATTTTACAATGGAATCTAGAAAGGGCTGGTGTCGTGGTTCAGAGTTGGGGAAAGGCGAGCAGTTGGAAAGCACCAGGCATTCCGAGGGAGAAAAACGAAGCTTTCTGGACCTGTAAAGAGTTCCGGTTTTGATAACCCACACGGGCCTGTTCACAGGATCGCTCTAGGTTGGATTCCAGTCTATGGCTGCAAGTTTGGTTTTGGTCTTGGTTAGTCATCAAAAAAAATGTCCAGTCAGAGCGGTGGCTTCCAATGGGATCTACAGAGCCACCTCGATTCAAGGCCAAGGGCGGTTCGGAGCGACGACAACTGAATTGTGAGATTCCAAAGGGAAAATCTTGACCAACTGTCCCCACAGACCCACAATTATCATGGAGGCTTACGAAGAAGAAGTTTTTAGAAAACTGAAAACTGCATTGATGAGAAAAAGATAAGAGCTGTGCTAAGGGATTTTTTTCCCATCAAGATAATGCACCTCTTCGTTCTCTGCAGGTATCCAAGGCTGCCTTCTCTCCATCCCCAAAGCTCAAGTGACATTAAGAACAAACCCAACCCAAGTCCCTCAAGCAAACTACCATTTGACAGGGTAGACATCGAAAAATCCAAAATTCTTAGGGTAGGAGCAGAGAGATGGAAACACAGTTTTCAGTAGTGTATAGGTCTAGTTAGAGGCTATGCTAAGAAACAATAGCTTCATATTTTAATATTCTATTGAATTAGCTTCTCTGACTTTATAACAATAAATTTTGACTTACCCAATACCCAATAAGTAAAGTCCCAAAAGGAAGGAGAGAGAGATGAAACAGCAAGGGGAATTTAGTTGCTGGAGAATATCAAAAAAAGGGGCCAGGGCGAGAAAACACTTGTAAAGGTCAACAACCCCCTTGAACTATTTAGCAGCGGTTCTCAACCTATGGGTCATGACCCCTTTGGAGGTCAAATGACCTTTTCATGGGGTTTGCCGGATTCATAACAGCAGCAAAATTACAGTTCTGAAGTAGCAACGAAAATAATTTGATGGTTGGGGTCACAACGTGAGAAACTGCATTAAAGGGTCACAGCATTAGGAGGGTTAAGAACCACTGATTTATATGCTTTTTCTTTTGGTTGGTTTTATTTTTTGTTGCTTTGTTTTACTGTCTTGTTTTTGTGCATACTAATAACTTTGCATGTCTATCTAGATAAGATAGGCAAAATAAACTAGTAGAAAACAATGGGACATGAAAGAGGAGGAGGTGGAGAGGGGTGGGGTCAAGAGGTCATAGGAGATCTGGCAGAGCTTGATCGAGGGCAATATAACTGACAGGAATTACTGAAACCAAATGAAAGCTGAACATGCTAGTGGGACAAGAGGAAAATGAAAGGAAATAGAGGAAAGAACTAGGAGGCAAGAGCATTTAAAGAAGTCTGAATACAGACATATCTGCAATACATTTATATATGCAAATATATTTATATATGATGAAGGGAAAATAGATCTATGTGCATATATTTATAAGTTCAGCAGTAAGGTGGCAGATGGACATTGGGCCTCTATTCAAGTACTCCCTCAACGCAAGCACACTTTGTTCTGTTAACCCAGCATTCCACAATGCTTACCTTTCCAACACAATTGCTAAAGACAAAGTGGGTACATAAGAAAGATGATGGTGCCCAGCTAACAAAAAATACAGCATCTGAGGTCTTAAAGGCTTGAAGATAAATAAGTGGCCATTTAGCTGAGGAGCAACAAAGCCCACAGGGAAGAAGCACACCAGCCTGTATAATCACAAGATGTCAATAGGATCAGATATCAGGCATCAAAGACCCAGATTAAAAAAAACATAGCATGGGGAATCCAGGACAGATGATCCCTTCAGGACCAGGAGGGTGAAGGGAAGGTGGGGTAGAAAGGGAAAATCAATTACAAGGATCTACATATAACCTTCTCCCTGGGGTACAGACAACAGGGAAGTGGGTAATGGGGAACACTGGACAGGATAATAATAATTTATAAATTATCAAGGATTCCTGAGGAAAGGGAGTGGGGAAAAGGGGGAAATATGAGGAGCTTAAGTAGAAAAAAATGCTTTGAGACTGATGATATGGCAACAAATGTACAAATATGATTTGCATACAATGGATGTATGTATGGATTATGATATGATTTGTAAAATTCCCCAATAAAATGATTTTTTAAAAATCATAGCATTGTGAAATGATGGAGAGTACAGAGTGGAGATCCAACGTACATCTGTAGCAATTGGACATCTCCTTACAGAATGGTCGTGGGGAGGAGACGAGCCAGTCAGGGTGCAATGTAGCAATGATGAAACATACCACTTTCCTTTAGTTCTTTAATGCTTCCTTTGCCCTCTCTGTCCCCACTATCATAACCCCCAATTCTACTTTACAAACCTGGCTACACCAAAACATGTACACGGGTACAGATAAGAGCTGGAAACCCAGGGAATTTAGGACAGATAGACCTCAGGACTAATAATGAGTAGTGACACCAGGAGGGTAACTGGAAGATGGTGGGAGAAAGCAGAAATGAATCACAATGATCTACATATAACCCCCTCCCAGGGGAATGAACAACAGAAAAGTGAGTGAAGGGAGACATAGGTCAGTGTAAGACATGATGAAATAATAACAATAATTTATAAACTATGAAGGATTCATGAGGGAGGGAAGGAAGGAGGGTGCAATAAAAATGAGGAGCTGATACCAAAGGCTTAAGTAGAAAGAAAATTGAAAATGATGATGGCAACAAAGGTTCAAATGTGCTTGACAAAATGGATGCATGGATTGTGGTAAGACCTGTACAAACCCCCATTAAAATGATTTTTTAAAGACAGTTGAATGAAGAGGGGCCATACATGTTCCAGAACAAACAAAAAGATGATTTTAACACATCAAAGAAATAGCAAACACAATTACGAATTGCAAACAACTAAAACCTTATTAGATATAGCACAGTCAAATTGGTAAAGGTCAACAACAGAGACTATCTTGATGGCAGCAGACAAGAACAATAGGTTATATACATGGTGCAGAAACAACTGGCTATCGTATGAGGAATTATTGCACTATAACACTTACCTCACACCATATATGAAATATTAAGTTTAAATGTGCCTTGTCTAAAGTATAAGGACTATACTACAAAATACATTTTTTAAAACTTTTGTGAATTGAAGATGGTCAGAGATTTTCTATATATGGTCAAAAGATGGGAAAATGACTTTCATCAAAATTGAAAACTTCTACTCCTCAGAAGACATCATTAAAATAACAAAAGAACAAGTAACAAAAATATGATTTTTAGTATAAAGAACTACATAAGGAATGCTTATTATAGCTCCGCAAGAAGAAAGGACTCCAATTAGTTAAACTCTTTCCAAATGGAATACTAATACACATAACAGACATGGTTAATAAGTACATGGAAAGTATCATTTCCATCAGAGAAATAATACATAAAGGAATGATCATGCCAGTACATGGAACCTTCATACTTTGCTAAAAGAAACATAATATGATACAATATGTTGAAAAAGAATGGGGAAAAAAAGTGTCATTGGTTCTAATATCTGTACACTTACCATATGATCCAGCAATTCCACTCCAAGGTGTTTTTCTAAGGCATCCACACAAAATTTTGGACATGAAAGTTCATAAGCAGCTTTATTCCTGATAGCCCCCAAATAACCTAAATGTTCAGCAACGGTTACACCAACTCCAGTGAATTCCCATTCCACAATAGTCTAGCAAAGTGAGTAGCCTTAGCACCACAAAGTGGGATTTTTGAACACCTGGTCATTAGTGGGTTTTTAACACCTTTTAGTTCCATTTTTAATTTATTTTGCTCTTTTTCTATTTTCTTTTTTCTTGAGGTTTTTCTGGCCAATGTTGCTGGGCCCTTTTTTGTTTTGTGTTTTTCTGCCGAGGGAAGTCAGAATGGGTGCATCTATGAAGACAGCAGCTGGACCTAGAATGACCTGGGGGGCACAGATGCTAGGTTGGGGTGGAAGGGGCAGCCAACAGCAATGGCTACAAGAATGAAAAAAATGTTTCCAAGTTGGCACAAGGATGATTGCACAATCCCTTTTTAGATAAATGAAGTATTAGATTGGATGATACATGAATTATAAGCTGAGTTTTTCAGCATGTTTTTAATACACTTTTTGTGATAAAATTAGGTGTCTCGGCTGATATTCGGATTGGCTTATACTTGTGTATATTTCAATAAAACTATTTTTAAAATATTGGGGGGAAATGACACCATATAAAAGTTATACAGATAAACAGTCTGGGGGATTTATCCATAAAGTGAACTTGTATGTAGCAATCAAAAAGAACTACCTACTGGCACAAAAACATTATACTAAATGAAAGAGGCCAGACACAAAACTATTCATACTTCAGGATCCCATTTATACGTTGTTTGTTAATTCTTGAAAAGGCAAAACTAATTTTTAGTGACAGAATCAAGGGAGGTGAGGGACCCGGACTGCAAGAAGCAGAGAAGAACCGTTTTGGATCGACTCGAATCTTCATCATGGAGGTACTTAGCTCAATAGCTTTATATCTTTTTGAAACTCATCAAACTGTAATTAAAATGGATGCATTTTCTTTTAGCCAAATGACTATTTCAGTAGGGTGGACTGATGAAAATATTTTAACATATGGTAGTTACTTTTGATGCATGAGACAGGGACATGGAGTCAATGCTCACGTTTTCTCAGAATAAATCAATTCCTCTCATAACTGGAAAGCGAGTCTTGCCTAGAGGGCTTTGTACGTCAACACACTTGCCATCATTTGCATTGATTTTCTTTGACTAGTGACAGTGCTCACCTCCCCTTCCCCCCCCCCCCCACACACACACATTTTACACATACTCACATGCTTCCACTCTAGTGTTAGCTCCATGAAGGCAGAAGCATGAGGGTTTTTATTCATGCTCTAGAGAACCTCAGTGGCAAAAACTATACCTGGCCTTTGATAACCACTTAAAAGAAAGATGGAGTAAACGAACAGGTCTCTTATGTTTCATACTTAATGGAGATCTCTCTGAGACTTTTACACACATCTCCTGATCAATTTCATTTCTTTCTATGGCTTCAGTTATGTCTATATCCTACTCGCTGATCTTCAGAAGGATTTGCAAACGCTCCCTGGACACCTCCATTTAAATGTCCCACAGGCAACTCAAATGCAACGTGCTTAAAGTGGAGCTGATGGGTGTCAAATTTATTTACCTCATCCATATTTCCCTCAGTGGTACCTCACATTCATATTAACTCTCTACTTTTAAAATTCTTAAGACGACCTAGTCTTCGAGTAGTCTCTACTTTCCAACACTAAGAATCTAGTGTTCATCCTGACCAAGCCAACAAAAATGTACCCACAGAAGAAAGTACAAGAGGTCATTGAATCCTTTCAATTATACCCTAGCAACCCACCACCAACTCCTCTATACCCCTAACCACCCCCAGCCCATTCCTTCATTATTTTCTCCTGGATTCTTGTAAATATCCCAAATGGCCTTTACGCTGATGGTCTCTCTCTTGCTTTGTCCAAGTCATTCTTCACACTGCCTCCAGAGCTATCTTTTCCAACCACAAACCAAAGATATCACAAGCCTTTTAAAAACAAGGCTTGTTTTAAGGCCCCCGCCTCGTTCCCCCTTTACCTAATGGCTAAAATTCCAAACTCTTAGCAAAATACATGTTGTCTACCTTCCAGCCTCCCTTAAAAGGCCATTTCACTTTAGATGCTTCCTAAAACAGCACTCTTCCTTTGTTTCTAACGTTGCTGCCTGCAATACCTTTTTTTGGCCAATGACAATTCAACAATTAAGCTGATTTCAAATGAAGACATTATAAATGCTTCAGTCCGAATTATTCATTCCCATTTATGATTCTTGACATTACTAGCCACACTTCAAATATAATGCTTATCAGAATAAACACTTACTATGCCATGTGGGGGAGTTATTTACCTTCCTTTATATAGCATGCTACAAATCTTCAATTATATGCATCTAATTGGCTTATAATGTTTGAACACTCACTTCTATGCAAAGAACCCATTTGTGGTGATGGTGAGCCTTCTTCTATATGTTGACTTTATCTACTTATCTCTTCCAACTTGACCTTAATCTTTCCTGTGCCCCGTGTAGAAAAGCTTCAATAAAATGGACACAGGGACTGCAATAATGAGGTGAGTCTTAACAAATGTCAAGATGGCGCAGGAATGGGCAGGGTTTCCTTCATCCTTTTGTACATAAGGTAGATCCCTTTGAGTCACAATCGATTCCATGGCACCTGACAACTATCTGAGAAGAATAAACCAGTAGTCTGGGCTCCTCACTTCAATCACTGTCATGGCTCAATGACCCTGGACAGCCAGATGAACTTCTTAGTTCTTCACATACAGGCTGAAGACTGGCTAACACTCCGTCATGTGTTAACTCCCAACCCACAGAACCACTGCTACCAAATTGATTCCTACACATAGTAAGTGCCCTGGAGGCTTTCCAAGGTTGGTGAGAGCAGGCTCACATCTTTCTCACGCAGAGCAGCTGGTGGGCTTCACCTGCCAGGCGCACAGAAGCAGCACTTAACTACGGTACCTCTAAGGTTCTGGATGTACTGCCCACTTTCCCTTCGTCGGGGCTTCTCAAGCTGTGAACTATGTTCTTGAAGATGTTCCATGTTTGAAGGAGATTCTGAAATGTTCTTTTCTTTTGGTGGGGGGGGGGGGGATCACTGCTCTCCGGTGGTGGGAGTAGGAGGCCCAGCCCCACTGCTGGAATTGAACCTCCATCCCAATGGGCCGCAGTCCCGCGCACAACCACTACGCCACCGGGGCTCAGCCCTCTGAAATGTTCTTATGCTTTAAAAAGAAAAAGAAATACTACAGATAAAAGGATTTTAGACATTCTCCCAACATCTATTTTATCTGACAACTGAATCCGCTTTTTGATGTGATCCTGTTAAGATGCCAGAGTTTAATAATTTCAAGAGGAAATGACAACACGTGTTACTTACATGTGTTTTACTTGGAAATTCCTTCATACGTGTCCTTACATAATAAAATTTCATCTACGAATAAAATCCAAGGTTCTAGCTCAAGAGTCAGAATTTCTAAATGACTGAGACTATGCTGTGTACAGAGATGAGGCCTGGATAAAAGAAAATGATATAAAACAGAGTTTTTACTAATGGAAGGTTTACAAACTTAAACCAATATTCAGAAGACCATGAACCACCACCAACTAGTCCCCCTTTTACAAGGATCAGGCTTCAAAGTATGATGTAACAGCCAGGTTTAAGTAAAAATTTTAAGCAAACATGTTCGAGGCACCTTTGCTTGCTACGTGAACCCATGTAATGCCTACTTTAATTACAGACACATAATGACCCAGGCAATAAATGTCAGGTCTCTTCCCCTGCACACTACATATAGCAGAGACGAAGCCTAACTTTGGTAGGCTAGTGTGTGCTCCGCGTTCCCCAGCCCCTGCCCATTGTGCACAAGCGTCCAGAGCCGTATTTCACACACTGCGGAGCCATGCACACGAACGCGTAGCCATCCTCATTTGTGGAAAAACATGTCTTCGCCGCTGTCACCTTCACCCATGGGCACTGGATGGTTGCTGTTTTGGGGAAGAGTCATTGAATCATTTCTGGCCGTCTGTCCTGTGCCAGCCTCACCCCTCGTCCCATGCTGGGACCACTGCTGCAGCTGCGCTGTCACTCTGTCTCCCTCTCTTTGGCTGCCCTTCCTTACTTTAGTTTTCAGGAGCGAGGACACTTGACGGGCACGACAATTAATTTTATGTCTTCAGGTAAAACTCCCATCACTGCCAAAACTTTTTAGCAAAAGGAAACACAGCTCATCTTTGGACAAAAAAAAAATCTTCTAATTGTGAACGATCAATTAATTCTGAATGTTCATGTCTGGCACAAGCAGCCACAGGTATTTCCACTTGGGGAGACACATGGTGCCAATCATTTTCCAGTACCTTCGAGGCTCATTTGAACCACAAAAAAGCATGGAATGAACAACTGACTGTTTGTACGCCACTGGCAAACCAAGGCTCAAGACAACTGTCCAAGTCCCTGTGATGGGCCCGAGTGTGAAAGCCCTTAAGACATGGTGGTGACACGTTGGGCTGCTAACTGGAAGGCCGAAGTGAGGCACTGTCCACTGCTCTGTGGGAGACCGAGCTGGTCCTACCAGCAGTCTCAGAAACCAACAGGGGCAGTCCTACCCTGTCCCATAGGGTTGCTGAGTTGACACTGACTTGATGGTAATGAGGCTTTTTGCTTTTGCATTGTGTGTGTGTGTGTGTGTGTGTGAATACTGCAGGGATTAAGGGTGGGGTGGATTCTGTGTGTGTGTGTGTGTGTGTGTGAGAGAGAGAGAGAGAGAGAGAGAGAGAGAGAGAGAGAGAGAGACTGAGAGAGAGAAAACTGCAATGATTTAGGGTGGGGTGGATTCTGAATACTTGTTTGTGATAATGGACTTTCCTCCAAGCCTCCTTCTTACCTGTGTTACTTTTATTCATGACAGTATGTCTTTAATGGTCAGAATGCCTTTCTTTAGATGTTCAACATGTTTTCCTCTAGTTTGGAATTCTAACAAAATGAGTTATCTGCCTGGTTGAGCCCTGGTGGAGTAGTGGTTGTGTGCAGGACTACAACCCACAGGGTTGGTGGTTCAAATCCAGCAGCAGCTCTCCAGGAGCAAGGCTGGGCTTCCTACTCCCACCAGGGCAGTGATGTCCACCCCCCCCCCCCACAAAAATGAGTTATCTGCCATCCCACTAGCTATTGATGAAATAGTTATGTCGTGTAGTTTACATACTCCTGGGGGGCAGGGGAAGGGGGGCTGATCATATCAAGGCCTAAAGATGGGACCAATAGATCCATTTGCAAGAACCTGGGCTCCCCATAAGAAGCAAGCTTTAGGGTCACTACAATAAGGTAGAGTCTTTAGAAAAGACCAAATACCAGCTCCGTCTCTCCAGGTCTTTGGGAAGTAGCAGAGGCCAAATTGAGGAGCCGCTTTAAAAAACAAAAAACTCTTTATTGGGAATTGGGTGAAATCAATTTTCCATTCAGTAATCCACATACTTTTTGTTTCACACTGATGGCAACCCCCACAATGTAACATTCTTTACCCCTCTTCCTGTGTTTCCTGCTTCCATTCCCCTTCTTTCCTAACTCTGTTCTTGGGTAAATGCAGTTCTTTAGATTTCAAATGGTTGACTATTCTAATGAGCGTCTCTCTCCAGTGTTACTCATGGAACTGTTTACTACTGGCTGAAAACTCAATCTATGCAAACCCCTGGGAGTGAGTTCATAGCTGAAGGATGACCAAGGAACATCGTCTCAGGGGTCCCACCAGTCTCCATCAGATGAACTTTGTTCTTGATTTTTCTTCCACTCTGTCTACAGCTTTCGGACGCGATTCCTTTCAGAGAAGGTTGGCAGGGGTAGCGAGGCACTGTTCCATTCGTCTGCTCTCAGGGTCACGGAGACTGGCATTTATGTGCCACTCTTTAGAACACTGGACTAGTGCACCGTCCATTTCCATCTCTTCTCTCCTCTGGAAAGGGAGAGGCCAATTGCTGGGACCTTGGATAGTCACTCATTAACTGTCAGCACGCACCAAAGTAAGATGCTGAGCCTTATCTTGTGAGATGCCAATTGACTCTGCTCTTCTCAGAGACTCTGGCCCTGAGTCCCAGGCATAGTAACTTGTTTTCTCCAAGATGTCAAGGTTTCCTATCTTTGCTCCCTGCAGACTATCACATTCATGGATCTATTTGCAGCAAAAGCAAATAAATAAATGCTTATGTACAAATATCCTGTCAACCATCTCTTTATCTATGTATGCATATCTATGTATGCATGGCTATACCCCAAACCTCACCCCCGCTGGAGGCCCAAAAGTTTGTCTTCAATGAGCTTCTCCTGTTCTTCTGCTCCACCTTTTTGCTGCTCCTGGTCTGAGCCTGTTTCTTGGGGCATAGTGGACACTGGTGGCACCTGCGAGACTTAAGCACAGCTGGACACCGTCAGGGGCTCTGGTCACAAGGCAGGAGGAGAAGGAAGACCTGGACAAGACTGTGTATCTTTATAGAAGTAAACAGTCTTATCTGTCTCCCAAGAAAGGAAACACTGATTTCGTAACTGGCAGTCTAATGAATAACCCATTACACCACCAAGGCTCCTGTGGTAGTTATATAATCTGGTGTCAATTTGAGAGGATTACGAGTGAAAGGGTGGAGTCTGGCCTGTCAATCAATCAAGATATAACCAAAGAGGTCTGTGTGTGGGTATGGCCTTTACTGACAATTCTGGAATCCCTGTATTTTCCTCCTGTGAGATAGGAGTCACTTCTCTCTCTCTCTCTCTGTTCCCTCCCTGACAGTTGTTCCACTGATAAGACACATGGCACTGCACTCTGGGAGCTGCAGAAGCCACATTGACCTACCCTGATGCAACCAGACCTCTGGAGCTGGTGTGGTCACGTAGAGACCCCTGCCAGTGCTGAGACGCTTACGCCACTGAACCCACAAGACTGGCAACCTACTGGATTGTGAACCTCCTGCATTCGGCATCACTGCATGAATTTCATGAGTCTGAAGAGGACTTTTTAGACTGGTATTGGACATATGGGCTAATATTGGACTTATGAACTTGATCTGAACTGGGCCGGGGTGTTTTCTCAATGTCTAATTGCTCTTGTATATGTACCTCTTTCTTATGTACCAAAAAAAAAAAAAAATAGGTGAAAAGAAAATGGAGCATTCAGCATCTGTTAAGAGGCAACACCCACCCCAAGCAATGAGAGTGGTGTCAACAAGCTCCCTCAGGCAAAACACTCTGTATGTATCCCAACATCAAGCCACCGTTGCTCTGAGCTCTCTGCGAACACAATACGGTAGTGTGACTCTCAGTTTTATGTGTCATATGACAGGATATGGTAGGTTATACTTGGGAGTTTGAGGACCCCCCCCCCCCGCAAAAGTTTTCCCATATAAATTTATGGTACTGCTTCTTCACTTTATGCCATTTCGGTTTATGAAAAGTTTCATAGGTATCTATCCTCTACCTCCAAAAGCCAGGGAAACCTGTACCTGGAAATAAGAGCAGAATTTGCTGACCCACAACCAAACCCACAGATGTGTGATAATTCATTTTACTCCAGTTTTCCAGAATCTTTTACTATCATTTTATAGCAAATTTTATAGCAAATCTACAAATACAACTATAGGTAGCATAGATTGAAAATCTGGGTCCAGAGCGACCTAGTAATCTATGTTTCAAGGACAAATAAGAAACAAAACAACCAAAAATACCTGCATGCTTCTAAATGCAGTATGTATATATAGTCCTGATTTCTTTTTCCATATTCTCCATTACCTATAAATTTTCACTTATATTGGCCTCCTGAAAAAGAGTTATATCATTATTAAAATAAATGGCTAAAAATAGCCTTTCAATGATAGATATTTGGATTAAAAATGGGAGGTTTTGGCAGCATGTGCGAGATTTGAGAAAGAATAGATTGATTCTCAGTGAAGTCAGTTTGTACACACTGAAATCTCAATGCAATCTATAGTAAGGCCACAGACTTAAAAATAAACACTTAATAGAAACCTCTAATTATAAAAGAAGTCTGCTTTAATATTATTAAGCCTTACAAAAGGAGTCATATAAATTGAAATATATAAAGCTGAATTGTATTTGAAAAGAATGCTTTTAATTCAATTAGAATTTCAAAGGCTTCTACTGACATTTTCATTTTTCTGTAAATGGCAGCAACATTTAAGCCTCACATTAATTAATAACCCCTCTATAAAATGCTCCTTGGTTTTGTAAAATAAACTAAACTTTGGCTTAACTAAGGGCTTCTTCACATCTTTATATGAAGAATAAAAAAAATTCACCTATCATAGCTACTTTGAAAGTTTTACACAATGGAAGATAAGGAGTACAGAATAGGCCAATTAAAAACAAATCTATCTAAAAGGAATACTTTACGAATATAATTCACTTTCTTTTCCAATCTAATCATTTTCTAATGGCTCATTTAAACAAAGGAGCTGCTTATGTAATTAATGATATAAAATGATCTGTCGCATGGAGAGGCACACTAAAGAGATAACAACTTAGAATAATGTAAATCACAATGTTAAAAAACAGAGTTGTCTCTATTACTTGTCAAAATGCATAACATTTCAAGAATGACTTTTCCATAATATTAATTTTCCGAAAGGCGAATAATTTTGAAAGATTCAGTGAATATAACTAAAGAGCATCAAGTAAGTGACAAAGTACCCTGAAACACCATGGTGTATAACGCCCAGTGAGTTTTCCTGCATGTATAGAAGTCACAAAAATATACTAGACTCAAAATCTGAGGTTCACAAAACTACCGACAAGTTCTTTTCTTTTAAATAACAATCAGATAATTGAACGCATATTCAAGTTTTCATAAAAGATCATTCAAATGTACTCGATTAAACATCAAAGAAACAAGTACCCACTTATGACAGAGATCCCAAAGGCAGGCTTCTAAAACATGACCAGTACTTCAGTGGAGTCCAAGCAGAGATGAAAGAGTTATTGAGACTATGCCAGCGATCAGTCATATCCTGCTCTGGGATGTCAGCTTTATTAATAATCATTTTAATCGGGG
Organism: Nesogale talazaci; assembly: GCA_004026705.1. Lineage (NCBI taxonomy): Eukaryota > Metazoa > Chordata > Mammalia > Afrosoricida > Tenrecidae > Nesogale > Nesogale talazaci. The sequence continues at coordinate 8,786 of PVJH01011668.1, read as the reverse complement.
GGTAAATTTTAAACAAGAGGGTGTGAGCTTCATATCTACAACCTAGTGGGAAAAATATAGGCTTGTTGCAACTTATAAATTTCAATGAAAATACTGGGCAATAAAAAAATTAAATTAAAACAACATAGTTTTCAATGTACTCATATATTTTTACTTTGTCATACAATAGAGTTGTCACATACAATGGCGCTGGTCAGCTTTAATCAAATTTTAATGGGCATGAAGTCCAACGAAGGGTTTACAAAACAGTCCGTAAGCAATACTATCTGTTCAGGGAATACAATAACAAAACAAGAAAAGCACTAACCTAGAAACACAGAAGAAGAATTTATTGTTTGCAATTCCAGAAATAAAAATAACAGCATGTAATCCATAGCACACTGGTCCTATAATTTCTAAACTATAGTCCCATTAAAACATTTAAGAAAATGGAAACAATCTACATGTTCTTCTCGCAGGTAAATGTACCTGAGAAAGGTACCTATAAAGAAATAGGCTTTAAAAGTCGTAGCCACACGGAACCCTCTCCTGACCGCTCACTAGCCTCTCTCCCCAGGAGCTCTGTTCACTACCCGGCTGCAGGCGGCAAGCCGTAAGCCACCCCGTAGTTACTATCAATACTCAGCTCATTTGACCAAAGCAGCACAGTCATGTTTTCAAAACATTATTTATATTCATTAGTATGGAAAAATCACAGGACACAAACATGGAAATGTTTAATTTGTCCATAAATAAGAGAATTTTATCTCAGTATAAGCTAAAAAATTGTCTAAGCAATCAGCCTGATATAGAGGGAAGCAGACTCTACATTCTGGCTGAAGTCAAGATACTTTAAATTATAATGGTTGTCACTGCCAAGAATAACAAGTGAAAAAAAAAAGTTGTTCAACCGGCAGCAAAATGACATCTACCACAATAACATCTCCAAGCAAGAACTAATTCGGAGTTTGAATGCAATTTGTGCTTTGTTTCTATAAAAATGCGGTGTTACTTTCAGACATGTCTAAATGACTAGACGTATAAATAAGCAGTGACTGTCTTTTCAGCAAAGTTTATTTCTAGTTCATCTTATGCAGACTGTAGTTAGAACTTTAAAGTATTTAGTATTTTTCCCTGTCCTCCAACCATATAATCAAAGTCTCTTCTGTAAACAGTGATTTATTATGATTCTTTAGGTAAACAACAAAAACAAATTCTAAAATTCTAACTTTGAGTGTTTAAAACGTTGGATGACAGAGCCAATAATTGTTAACAGTGTCTTTAATTTTATGTTAATAGTCCAATTAAGAACACTATTTACTACCTGGTGATAGAATTGAAAGAAATATAATGCTTCTATAAAGGGAACAGAAAAACATGCAAAATACCCCCAGATCACATGATCCTCCTTCCCATTTTATAATCTAAACGTGTAACATTTATATAAATACATGATCATCCTACACAATACAGATCTAGAGCATCTCTAAAGGAAATTACAGTTTTTGGTCTGAAGGAGGAAGACTAAGATGGAGAGGATGAAGACAGTGAAATCTGAGGGACAGGTACACGCCCCACATGAGCGCGCTGCCTTTCATTCAGCCAGGGTAGCGCAACTACAGTTCAGGACATGATTTTCAAGGCAACTAAGATATCTGAACACAGGTATTTTCCCCTTCCTAGAGTTAACAATTCTTTGTAAAGTTCTGCTCTATCCATAAAGGATGGTTTTTCTTTTTATGAAAAGGGAACAAAGAATAAATATGTGTATATATATAAAAAAATTCCCATCCCCAAATCATACACAAGTTAAAAGGTAGTCTTCAATAGTGCAGTGCAACAAAGTCGTTATTACCATCTGAGGCAGGTGCTACCGTAGATGGTCCAAAACACGACCCAGGAAGACAACGCATGTCTTCATGCCTTGAACATCTGGAAACATTCCATTATTGGTCTAATGCCATGTTTAGCTAACTTCTTAGGCAGCGGGCTCAGCGGGCTAACTTAACACTGCACGTCACCGACAATGGAATGCCATATTTAAAACTGCTGTGGAAGTAGAATCAGTTAGAAAAACTCAATGTAAAATGAGGGAGAACTGAGTGTTGAATACTAATACCAAATATTTGAAGACATAATGTTTGTTTGGAAGACAGAGATATACCCAATAGAAATTAACCAGCACAAAATAGAGAATGAAACAAATGTTTGCGAGCGAGAAAGACTGGGGGAGAGAATGGAGGGGGGAAATGAAGAGCCAGAGCTACACAGAAAAGAATTAGGGGAAAGTTTGGAGAGAGAAAAAAAAGTGACATGTACATGGCTCCCTCTTTCCTGGTGTCTGTGTTCTTAGTAATTTACAATGCAAGTGGCATGTAGGCCCAAGAGAAGCCAAGAAGGGGATTTCTGAGAGACAGAGATGATGAATTTGGGCTAATGGGGTGTTCTGCTTTTTTTGTTTTGTTTCTGCTTTTGATTCATACCTGAAAGCCTTGAATCCTTGCTAAATATTCCAGCTGTTTTGAAGGTTGGACTGGAGAACAAGGGGGAGTAGGAGAGCTTCCTTTTAAACCTATGGCTTCGGCTGTAGGAGATGTTCCATTCATAAGGAGTTCCCTTGCAATTGTAGTGGAACTATTCGATGTGGGAGATAGACTGAAGAAAGAGCTTGAAGGTTGGTTCATATCTTTGGGTGACAAATAGCCTAGAGTAGTGCCAGAGATTACTTTGTGGCGGCTGGCTTCCATCTCTTGATAAACATCAGGAGACAAATGAAGAATTCCTTTGGGAGCTATAAATAAAATGAAGGAACATTGTTAGAACAGCTAAAACAGCTGAAAGAGAAACACGTTACGGCATCAAGAACACAACGGTTTCATTTGGTGGAGCAACAAAGCAATGAGCGACAGGGCCAATCAAAAGCCTTTCCCACACTGGTGAAGGCAATTGCCAGCTCTATTTCCAGGAGAATAACAAATTCTTCAGTGTTTCTAAAACTGGGAAGTTTAATAAACATGCATGAAGGTTTGCATGTGCGTGGAACGTGTGTGCTTCAGGGAAGAATGTGTGAAAATGCAACGGACAGGTGGAGTACAGTGTTCACTCTGGAGCTTAGTATGTCATGTTCTCATACCAAAATAGGAAATCCTCAACTGCAGCCACTGCAGCATGGTAGGTAAAGTGAAAACTGGACATTCACAATGTTTGCTGCAGCACAAACTCTCGTCCTCTCCTCTTCACAACAATGTCCCATCGACATCTCTGACCCGTGAACTTGTCAACAAGGAGTTCCCTTTTTCCCAAACTAGCAACATCTCCAATTCCTTATGGCATCTATCTGCCCAGCTTCCTATTCTGGAAACCTGTCACCCACCTTCAGCTCACCCACAACCAGGTGGTCGCCATGTCCCTTCAAACAGCTTTAGAAATGTGTCCCTTCGTCATCAAGTACAGTTCAAGCCACGCCATGACATATTCTAATCCCAAGAGCAGTTAGCCTGGACTGTGCCATTCATTGTCAGGCTTTTAAATATACAAGAGACACACTTGCATCTTTCTCAGTGATGTTCTGAATCTTATTTCTCACTGCTTCCTCTATGTCTACTGATGCTGACACCAACAACTCTCAAGTTATGATCATGTAGTTAAAAATATTAAAAATCCTCACCAAACTGAATCCTATACGATTTTCTCCAGAAAAAAAAGGGTTTTGTGATTGTCGTGGAAACAGATAGTGGGGATGATTGGACAACATAGTGGACGTATTAATGTCAGAGAATCATATACTTGACAATGGTTAAAATGGCAAACGGAAAAAAAGTAGTTATATATGTACTTTACCATAATAAAATGTTTCAATATTTTAGAAGAGGTACCATGATAAATAAATTTAGGGGGAGAGAAAGTAAAATTATATCGTGCTTAATTCCGCTTATGGGGAATTAAAAATGCAAATAAGCCCAGTAATAGCTGAGTCCAACAGAACAGAAATCTATTTACATTGGGTTAACCCAAGGTCTCCTTTTAAATGTATTTTATATCCAAACATTTAATGTTCTATTGTGAGTTGGGTGAAATGTTTACACAGCAGATCATCAGTTGTACATTCAATGGTTCGTGCACATTTTGTTTCCACTCATCCACTGTGACCCCCTCGAAGGGCCATCACTAACTCTGCTCCCCATCCTTCTGCCCCACGTTTGCTGTTTTCTACACCTTCCTTAACCCCCTGAACTTTTCCCTTTGGGGAATTCTGACATTTTTATCTTGAAATGGTTGATTATTTACCTACACATAGGTAAATTCAGTCCCAGACTTGAAGAGGCACTAAGAGCTGTATTCCTCAGACTTCTGCCAGTAAGCCAAGTCTCTCTTTTATGATTTTGAGCTTTAGTCTACGTTTTCCACCTATTCTATCCACGGCCTTCAGGGCAGTTTACTCAAGCATATTTTGTCTAACAGTAATAGAATAAAAGTATCCAACACCGTGAGAATCTCTAGAGAAAATGCTAGACGCCTTTCTTACTTAAAGTCTCTCATTGGCTATAGAATCCACATTCCTTAAGATGGTCTACAAGTCCTTAATAATCTGCCTCTGACTTTGAGCTCTTCTAACTTCTTGAAGACCCTGTGTGCCAGTCATACACTTCACTTGCACTTTTTCAAAGTCAGGCTGCTTTAGCCTATCTTGCCTTTGTTCATCTTACTCAGCCAAGCAGGTTTACACATTTGAGATCCTGCTGCAATGTTCCAGAAGCCTACCTAACCAATACTGTCCTGCCCCTAGGTCAAGCTCAACTGCAAGAGGCAAAGTGAGAGATGGCAAGAGCCAGCTTCTAATGAGACTTTATCCTAATGGCATTAAAGTACTAAAGGATTTTGTCTTAGTTCACTTTTTCACTTTAATAGAAGTGGTGAGCCAAAGACACATCTTTCAGCAATTTTGACACACACAGTTCAGCCATATATGATGTCATTTTCATCTCTTCAAGTTGTGCTAGGATTGCATGCTCTCTCTTCCCAAGTTATTCCACCGCTACTACCTTACACTCTCTGCTCCCAAGTTCCCGTTCAACCTTTCGAGAGGCTACTGTCAATCTGATCTCACAAAATCCCCCCCCCCCAGTATTTTTAATAGTTTATGATAAGGTTTGGGTTTTCTTTATGCCTTTGAGTGGCTTTCAACTCTCAACATTTTATAATCAGAAGGAAATTGAGTCATTTTTCAAAATAAGAAAACATTGAAAATAATGCTGATCATCTCACCAAACATAAGAAAATATTTTCAATATTTTGCTATTAAAAGTAGATATAGCTGAGCCCTGGTGGTGCAGTGATTGTGTGCGGGACTGCAGCCCACAGGATTGACGGTTCAAATCCAGCAGCAGTTTTCCAGGAGCAAGGCTGGGCTTCCTCCTCCCACCAGGGCAGTGATGCAAAAAAAAAAAAGGGGGGGGGTATATGCTTAGTCTTTTTTTCTCTATGTGTTTTTTTAGGAGGGGCAAAGGAGATGGTGGTTGTTTATAAAACAATGTAATTTTTAAAGTATAATATATGCTACAGTAAAGTGTGGTGCAAAAATCAGATGGTGTCTATCAGAAAGAATAGCTTCTGGAGTCTTAAAGGATTGTCTTACAACAAGCAATAATATAAGTGAGGAGTCAGCTAAGTCCACATGGAAGCACACCAGCCTGTATGACTCAAAGATCATAAATTCTAAAATCCAAGGCCAGAGAGGGAATTATATTAGAGCTTAAATTCTGAGCACCCCACTTGTAGAAGTCTATGGACGACAGAGCTCAAAATTCATTTGCAGAATCCCATCTGGGTTAAGCCCCTAGTCAATTCCCTCTGACCATTAACCTGGAATGTGAATAGCTTTGTCATCACACAGAGTGCACAGGAAAACAGATCAATGGAGATGTAGTGAAGTTAAATTTTAACATCATTTCTTTTCCCTTTTGACCCATATTAAATATGTACTGGCTTTATATTTTCTTTCTTTTGGATTGTTGATTTTCTGTGTTAGTTTTTCTTTTAATGGTTGTTCATTTGTTGTTTTTGCATTATTTTGTATGATTTCCATTATATGAAATCTAGCTAGTATACATCTACAAAGACTAACTAAATTTTGCTTAGGATTATATATGGCAGAGGAGACTGACGGAAAACAGAGAACTATTAATAATGAGTAAAGAATGAAGAAAATGTTCTAAAATTGATTTTGGTGATGGTTGTATAACTCTTTTTAATATGTTTAAACCACTGAATTGTACAGTATGTGAATTACATGTCAATAAAATGATTTAAGCTCTGTCTTCTCTGCACTAGGGGCAGGTAAGGCCTCGTTTGCCCGCTTTGCGCCGCGCACGTGCGTGGGGCGCCCTACCTGGCGCTAACGCTTTCCAGCCTTTGATATGACATACGCTTGCCCCGGTCCTTCCGCCTGCCCCAGCTCCCGCCTGCCACTGCCCCTCATCCCCTAAAAATGTATGCCTGCGTCAAATTCGTCTCCATCCCTGCCCTGGTCGGGAGCACCTCCCAGCTGCTGAGCGAACCACTGTCTGTGAGTGCAGAAAGGGCAGAGGCACTGACAGTCAAGTGCTTCAGCCACTTGACAGTCCCCCGTTCCCTGACCTCACTTATCCTTAGTGGCAGCTTCCAAACCAGCTCCGTCTCAAGGGACATGGACACAAGTTCCTTGGGGCCGAGGCTGCCACAGGTGGCATGGCAGGTTCTGGTGCTGGCTTTGGGATCCTCATCCTTGGTTATGCCACGAGCCCTTCTCTGAAGCAGCAGCTCTTCTTCTAAGCCGTCTAGGCTTTGCCCTCTAGGAGGCCATGGGGCTGTTCTGCTTGATGGTGGCCTTCCCCATCCTCTTCGCTATGTGAAGAAGCCATCTCCACCTCCCTAGTTCTCTGCCCCACGTCTCGTCTGCCCTGTATGTTCCTCTCCTGCACCTCCCGGGGCAGCCTGGGGAAAGTCATTGGCTCAGGGTTTGACAGAAGGAAAACACATAAATAGTGTATTGATAAAGAAAAAAAAAAAAAAAAAGAATTGTATCCGCGGCATGAGGAGATGGTGTCAGGCAACAGCAAACCAGCTACTAGAAGGTACCAAGAGGTGGAAATAAGCAGAAAATGAGAGCGGGCCAGGAGGAAGGTAAAGGAGACAGAGAGAGGACCTAGAAAGCAAAGCAATGGACAGAGGTGTAAACATAGTGGAGAACGTACATAAATACATTAATACACTGAGGTAGGGGATGGACGGTGGGTCTCTGCTCATGCAAGGACACTGCTCTAACCAATCAGCAGTCTGAGAGGGTCACCCTCCCAACATAATCTCTGAAGACAAAACAGGTGCATGGGCAAATGTGGCGAAGAAGGCCAGCTTTTAAAAGACACAGCACCGGGGGTCCTAAAGGCTTGAAGCCACATAAGCCGCCTTTCAGCAGTGAAGCAACAACTCCTCATGGAAGAAGCACACCACCAATGTGATCATGAGAAGTCACAGGGGCCGGGTAGCAGGCATCAGCAGACACATAACTAACGAAAATATATTGTTGAGAACGAGGGGAGTTGGAGCAGAGACCCAAAGCCCATCTTTAGACAGTGGAACAATCTTGCCACAGAGGGGCAGAGGGAAAGGATGAGTCGTCAGGGTGCAGCGAACCATCAATGAAGGACTACAGTCCTCTGGTTCCTTGGGGCTTCCTCACCCCCCACTACTGTGACCCCAAATGTACACAGGTATAGAAAGAGATGGGGGCTCACAACACACAGAATCCAGGAACAGGAGTGGGAATAGTAATACCAGAAGGGTAGTGGGAAAGGGGGATCTGATCACAATGATTGATACACCCCTCTATAAGGGGAAAAACAACAGAAAACATGGGGAGGGATATAGCAATCAGTGTGGTGACTGGAAATAATAACAAGGTACAATCTATCAGGGATTCTGGTGGAAAAGAGATGATAACAAGGGTTCAAGAGAAAGGCAATGTTGGGCTGAGCTCCGGTGGCGTAGTGCTTGAGTGCGGGACTGTGGCCCATGGAGAGCAGCAGCTTTCCAGGAGCAAGGCTGGGCCTCCTACTTCCACCAGAGGGCAGTGATACCCCCTGCCCCCCAAAAGAAAGGCAATATCTAGAAAAGAGTGAGGGGAACATATGTACAAACATGGCTGATTTAATTGATGCATGGGCTGTGATAAGAGTTGTATAAGACCCCAATAAAATAATTTTAAAAAATAATTGTTCTTTTAAACACTAATAGCCACACATCCAATTTCTTTACTATTGATTACAATAATAAACACCGTAGAGTGGAATGTTTTTGGAATTACCATATTTGTTGGGCCATAAGACGTACTTTTTCCCTACCAAAGTGGGGGAAACAAGGTTGCATTTTATGGTTGGTCCAAAGGTGTGGTACTCCAGCACATTTGTTTATGATCCCATGCGCCCGCTTATTGTCCGCTGCTGTCTGCATGCTGTGGACTGCTGTGTGTTCAGGGGAAGTCTTGCCTCTTGGAGTGTCAGTCAGGTCACATGATGGGCACAGCACACACCTCCCCCTCCCTTGCATGTGTATGACACTGACAGATTGACAGGATGAGAACATTAAGACAAGGGCAACTAGGGATGGTACCAGGTAATAATATCCTGGCCAGGATTGTGTGATGCAGTACAGTGTCCTGACAGGCAGGCAAAGAGCCTGTCATGGGAGGAGAGAGACATAGAGTCTCTCCTGCCATGCAAAGCGCTGCCTGTCACATTGGTTGGTGCCCTTTAATGGTCATACCAAGCAGA